>JAHBCN010004662.1:0-61879 GCA_019359885.1 Listronotus oregonensis | reverse complement strand
TAGCAATTTGAAGTACATTACGAAAAATATACAGATTCACTGGATTCAGAAAGGAAGTAAGAGATTCTAGCTAATTTTTTCCTAGAGATTCCTAAGCAGTCTTATTTGATTAAATTTTATTCATCTTCGTGGGCAGAAATGAACAATTTTTGACACAATATCGTTGCACCTCCTAAAATACAAATAAAAAATAAATCATTTTGACGAAATATTAGATCCGACGTCAAAAAAGCATCAAAAAATAATAATTTAATTTTTTGTTGAATAAATTATTTTATAAACTGTTAGGTTAGGTTAGGTTTAAAGTGAGTGGGTAAAACACCCTTCCATCGCGACCGATTTGTCTATTGTGGCTCACACCCTTTTATATCCTTCCCACCAGGTCCAGACTTCAAATTAATCTGATGATACTGGTTGTAATTATGATTTGTTGCATTTGTGTCGTTGCCGAGAATTGCGAATCTGAGTCGTGCCGCTGCTGGGCACGAACACAGTATGTGTTCTGCCGATTCATCCTCCTCCATGCACATGCAGCACTCGGCGTCTTCCGCTAGGCCGATCTTGTGCATGTGGTATTTCAATCTGCAGTGTCACGTGTACAGTCCTACTAGAGTTTTAAGGTGTGCTCCAGTAGTTTGACGGTAGATTGTTGATTCGGTGGGCTTATAAAGGCCTTCGAGTGTCTGAGACCCGGAAGTCCATGCCAATACCGGAGATTTTCTCTTTGTGTCCAAGCTGATATGATCTGCTTGGCCATTCTATAAGATATACCGATGACCGGTTCTGGCCCTGTGAATTTTGTCTCCGCCCCCTTTTGGCCAGGAGGTCTGCGGATTCATTACCCTCTAGGCCGGTATGACCAGGTATCTATAGTAGGGTAACCTTGTTGCTTTGACCCAGTTTGGTCAGCGCATACTTGCAATTCCAGACGGTTTTTGAATTCTCCGGCTGGATTCAAGAGCTTTAAGAGCTGCTTGCTCACATCTCAATAGCAAATACCTGCGGTTCAAATATGGTTGCGAGAGTGCCCAGACTGAAGGACAGCTCTGCCCTCGGCCTCTGTTCATATATTCCAGCTCCAATACCGTCTTTGGTTTTGGAGCCGTCGGTGTACCAACAGATGTCAGCCCGCAGCAGGTCGGTCGTTTTCCGACTCCAGTTCTCCCTTTTGGGTTTGTGGCTTTTGCTTGAGTCAGCCGCTGCTTCCCCTTGCGCCACCATGCCACAGTGCGATCCGAGATCATTGGTCTTATGACTGTCAGGTAAAACCAGTACATCTGTTTTGGTTGCATGCCCCAGGATTTACCACAAATCCTGCGGCATGTCCAGAAAGAAAGGCTCGCCTTGCGGGTGACCTTTTCTAGATGCAAATTCCAGCTGAGAGTGCTAGGATTAGCCCCAGATATTTTGCTTATTTTGCAAATATAAACTGTTACTACTTTATTAAAAAAAAAAATCAGAAAATCGTATTTTGAACACCAGTTTCCAATTTGTAAATTTTAAAATTTTACCTACTCAAGTAGCACGCATTTAGGAAAAGTTTTCGGTAAAGTGCAACAATGTAATCCACTGGGACGTAATCTTGTGCAATTGAACTATATGAAAGTTTTCAGGGTTACAATTTTGCAAAGAAGATTATCTTATGAAAGTTTGCACATAACAGTGTTGCCTGTGTGATGAATAATTATTATTCTTAGGTATAATTCTTACTTGGGTATTGACTAAAGGAATCAATTGTAAGAGCAATTTTATGATTGATCATACTTTTTGGGTGACTAAATATAAAAAATCGCATTTTTTGTTGGATTTTTGTTCACAATTTTTTTCTGCCTCACAAGTAACATTTAGGAAGAGTTTTCAGTAAATTGCAACAATATATTCCATTGAACTATATTCAAGTATTTAGGGTCACCATTTTGTTAAGAAAATTACATTATGGAAGTTTGCACAGACAGTGTTGCCGATATGATGAATAATTATTACTTTTGGGGGCTACTATGAAATAATCGTTTTATTCAGCTCAACTTACTCATGAAACTTTCGAACTTCTCTGGCTTTTTCTGCTGCACGATTCCAAAGTAGTACACAGGTACTCCACTGAGTGTAATAATGATACCTCCTAAGAGAATTAAAGGAGATTCGACTATTGGTAGAATTAAAAGAAAGATACAAATAAACACAAACACAATTGGTACTGCGATAGGTACTTTGATCGGTCGTTCCAATTTTGGTTGTTTCCACCTGCAAATAAAGTATTTAATATAACCATTAGAGGTTTTATTATTAATTATTTAAAATATTTTTACAGTTTGAATGATTTCTTGAGTGGAATTTTTCTTGAATGTACAAATATTTGTCTCAACAATTATTTATATAGATTTTTTTATATAATGTACGCCTGTTTTTTAGGTTAAGTTAATTGTATACTGTCAACATATTTTAAAACCATAAAAATCACTAAAATATTCACCAAAATAGCCGGACGTATTCTTCTTGCATAAAAGAAAAATTGCAGAAAATTTTAAAAACCAAAAAGTGGGCATATGCAGATCACAGATGTCAAAAAAGAACTAAAGGGTTTTCCAAAAGGGACGGGTAGATTTGGACAGTTTATAGCGGCCATGTTGTTTTGGCGGCATCTTTCAAATCGGATTTTTATTACTTAGTTACTAGACGTCACCGTGGAAAGATACAGCGCTGAGTAGCACGTGCAAATTCATAAAACTTTTTAATCAAACTCTTGTGGCAACAATGCGTGCGTTGCGCCGATTTTATGGATTACATGGTCGTCCTTCCCAATCGACTATTCAACGTCAACTGGCTCAGTCGCTCAGTGAACAATCAGCCAACACCTGTACGTCAACGAAACGCAGGATCTGCCGAAAACATCGTCGCTGTTCGTGAGAGTGTTCAGGACAACCCGAGGCAATCAATTCCGCGCCGTGCACAAGAAAGAACTCAGCCTTTCGCAGATATCAACTAGGCAAATTTTGCGTCGGAACTTAGGCTTGCACCCGTACAAAATCCAACTGACCCAAGAGCTGTTGGTAAACGATCATAGACAAAGGCGTGAATTCGCTCACTGGGCTCTGAATCAGTTGGAAGCGGAGCCCGATTTTAGCAAAAACATTATTTTCAGCGACGAAGCTCATTTGTGGATGAACGGGTACGTCAACAAATAAAATTGCCGGATTTGGGACGAAGCCAATCCACACGAGGTCCACCAAGTGGCAATCCATCCGCAAAAAGTTACTGTTTGACGATGGCATTGCCATCACCGTCAACGGAAAGCACTACTGATGTTAATCAAATTCTTTTGGCCTAAATTGGATGAAATGGATGTGTACGACATGTGGTTTTAACAGGACGGCGCAATATGCCACGCAGCTCAAGCCACAATGGACATCCTGCACCAGCAATTTGGGGACAAGGTTATCTTAAGTCGAGGTAACGTGAACTGGCCTCCGAGATGTCGCAGGTCTATGCCAATAGGCCACATACAACTGATGATCTCAAAGTCAACATAACCCATGCCATCGCTCAAATTCAGCCTAATCTATGCACCCGAATCATCGAAAATTGGACTTCACGGATGCGCGCGACGTCATATTTCACAAATAATGTCATCAATAGGCCTTCTAAATAAAACAAAAAATTCGTTGATATCGCACACACAACATGTTTCATTCAATTTTTAACATCTACCCGTCCTTATTGGAAAACCCTTTAGAATACTTACTAGAAACTAAAAATAGTAATACACAAAACATCACACAAGACAGTCAAAAACTATCAAGTTTTGCAAAAATATAAACCCACAACAAGATAAAATCACATCGCCACTCAATAAAACTGAGGCCCAGTTGTACAATAGCAGCGTATGCAGTTAAACTCTACTGGTATTTGACCCTGCCCATCAAAAATACATTGCTGTCAAGAAAATATCAAAAGCGACACTAATATATTTTAAATGGGCGGGTTCAGTACCAGTAGAATTTAACTAAACAATAACCTAAGGTGCGATTGTACAACTAGGCCTAAATCGACTAAATCAACTAAATTACAGTTGACACAAGGAATAAAGTTTATCTATATTTATAGTGTTGCCACTATAAGTCGTCCTTAGTTCCAAAAATACCTATGCGAGTCGTAACCGCAGATGTCAAAAAAGAACTAGAATATTTACTAGGAATTAAAAATGGTACACTTATGCGTAGAGACACATTCAGAGATTATTTCTTTACGATTTTGGCCAAGCCTAAAAAATCCAGGTTGGCGAGACTGTACTGGACTGCACAAATACACAAAATATTACCCAAGACAGTCAAAAACTATTGCTTGCCTTGCTTTTTTTAAAATTTTGAAAAAATAATAAAAAAACATTTTTGGTAACTCAAGGACATAGAATCCCCAAGTATCACCTTGGATTTACAGAGAATTCATCAACCAGTCTGCCCTTAACTATCATGGCATCAAATATCCAAACTACCCGCTTACTTAAAAATCATAGTGCAGCATTATTTCTGGATATCAACAAAGCATTCGATAGTGCTTGGCATTAAAGATTGCTATTTAAACTAAAGCAGTTAAAATATGATGACCATTTAATATTTTTAATAAAAAATTATCTAGAAAACCGAACAATACAAATCAAAATTGGCAATTTTATGTCTACAAAAATTTTAATAAAACAAGTAGTACCGCAGGGTTCTCCCTATAACCTTTACTTTACAACATCTATGTCATGATAATAGAACAATGAAAGATAAACAAGAAAAAAGAAAATCTTATATTCTCCAGTTTGTTGATGAACCCTTTAATTTTCATCAAAAAACTTTAAAAAAGTGCAGAAGAACTAAAATTTAATAAACAAAAAACAGATTTTAGAAAATGAAGTCTTAAGCCCACCCCAACAAATGCAATTTGTTATATTCCCCACCAAATTAAAGATAATTTTCCCACAATAATGATTGATAATCACCCTATTTTACTAAGCAGTCCGCCAAATACCTGGGAAATTATAACAACAAACTTAATTTTAATACATCATCATACAAAAATCATAATAAAAAAAATATTTCCAGAGCTCACTTGAAGTCTGACCTATAAGGTCATGGGATAGATTTAAAATAGCATCCACTATATACATATAAGTCAATCTGTAGGCCTCTTCTAGATACTATAGGTTAAGCATTACTGGATACCCAGTAATGCTTAACCTACATAATAATGCTAAAAAAAACTCTAGAAGTGGCAGAAAGAACATCCCTACGAACAATTACAAAAATGAGGCACCCCAGGAATATATACTACATAATCCTCCAAATACACTAATTGGTTTTGCTTAGGTCAATAAAGAACATTTTTTGAATTGAATTGAATACAAACCGGTAATAAGATAAAAACCAATCATATCTCTATTTAAATACTAAATTGACTAAATCAATTCGATGACAGTTGACAAATGACATAAGTTTTGTAGCATTGCCACTAAAAGTCTAATTTATGGGTTATTTCCAAAAATACCTATAAGAGACTCTACGCATGGGTATACCATTTTTATTACATAAGCGCTTATGGGAGTCAGTATTCTAGATCCTAGTAAATTTACGCGAAATCGCAAGAAATCTTTGAAACTGTAAAAACACCTTAAAAAAAATTACGCATAATTGCTTACCTAAGATACAATACTCCAGAAACTGAAAGGGTTAATGAAGAAAGTTTCCACTATTGTACAATACTGAATGAGCAATTGTATGTCGCTTGAACACAGCATGATAAGGGAGAGAACATTCTAAAACAGAAACATATTTAAACTCCCTTTTCAGGAAATATACTAATGCTATAGTATATTTATATGTAAAAAACGTGTTTGCAGACTGAGGCCTTAAATTTCACTTCTAATCAAACCGGAACCGAAAAATTGTTTATAACGATGGATCACTACCTATAATTTAACATAAGAATGTTTTTTTTTTAATTTTAATTCGAATTCTTACCAAAAAGAACAGGCTAGGTACGGGTGTTAATCTTTTAACATTTAAATGTGAACACATGGTTGGAAACTGACCATTCCTGGCTCCAACGTACAGCATCCTTGAAGATGACATAATGTGAACACTAAGTCCACCAAAAGCTGAGATAGCCACCATAATCGGTAAGATCCAGCTGTATTTGCCTAGTACAGCATTGCCAAATGTCTATAAATTATAATAAATCTTTAAGAAATGCAACAAAGGATATACAGGACCACCCAAAAAAAATATTATAAGAACAGGGTATTTTTTGTATTAGTGCTAAGGTTTGATATGACTTTATTTTACTTTTTTTCCATTCATCCCAAAATCGTTCGTGTAATGGATTTGGAGTGAATAGCCCGGTTATAAATTCGTTTGGGTATTGTAGAGTACATCTTAAAGAGGTCACTCCTTAAGTTCCACGTTCCGAGGAGGGATTTTTAGAGTGGACATGCATAGGTTAGGTTTTGGTTTTTGTTAAACATTTTACTGGTTGGTTGTTGGTTTATTTGGATAGATATTTAATGCTTTTGTTTTATGAGAGGTATTTAAGTCTGATTTGTGAGTTTGTGTTACTCGGCCAACTGTTTATTTTTATTCAGCAATAATAATAATAATAATTTATTGGTGCTTATATACAATAGTATTTACACAAGTCATTAAATATGAAACAGAATAGTATTAAAAGAAACATAGTACAAACTAAAAATTAAAATAGATGGGTTTAAAAGACAAAAAAAAACGTTAAACCAATTACAAAAGTAAAACAACGTAACTACATTTCAGCGTAGACAAACAACATGTTAAAAACGGTAATCCAAAATTCTTTGTAATCGTAGAAGGCCTGACTGATAAGGAAATCTTTTATTTTTCCCTTGTACGCCTGCTTGGCAGATTTTTTATGTAAATGGGGAAATTTAAAAAAATTTTAATGGCCAGGTATCCCGACATCCCGACACCTCTTTAGACGCCAAAGAGCCGGCACCAAACTCTGCGGGAAATTCAGGTATTGTAAGTGTACTTTTCAGTCTGGTGTATTCTTCGAGATGATGTTTGACGAATATAAGATTTTCCAGTATGAAAAGTGATGGCAGAGTTAGTATCTTAAGTTTACAAAAGCACCCCTACAATCAGCCCTATATGGCAAGTCACAAAAATCCACCAAAAGCTGGTCCACCATAATCGGTAAGATCCAGCTGTACCTAGAAGCATTGCCAAAGCATAAATTATATAACTTTAAGAAATGAAAAAGGAATATAAGGCCTGTCCCAAAATAAATCCTGATCAAAACAGTCGGATAGGCCTATTAGCAGGTTTAAACGCACCTCCAACTCGTTTGCACGAATAATCGTGTGTGGATTCCGAGTGCAGCCCGGTGAAATTCGAGGTATTGCAGAGAACTTAAGAGTTTCACTCAGTTCCAGTTCGGATGCAGGGAACGAAAGATAGGTTAGGTTTTGGTCTTTGTTAAACATTTTAGTAGTTGTTGGTTCATGTAAACCTAGATTTTGCCTTCAAATAAACTGATTTATTATTAAAATCAAAATTTAAATAATAATTAAACCTAATATAGGCACAAGCATTTTTGTATTCATCATACTTTAAACAAAACATAAAAAAATCACTTTAAATAAACTGCCAACATCAAATTAATAAATAAAGAAAGTTGGGTTTTTAAACTCCAGTTAGCGTTCGGTTAGTCCATAAAGCTAAATATCCGTGGCCATGTGATCAAAAACTCGACTCTAACGCCGTTTCGGCTCCATTTTTATTCCCGAACCCATCTTGTTGGTGTTTAGCGAGAAACGAATTTAATGTTTTTAGCTATAATAAATATTAAAAAATATTATTTGAGTCCAGGTCCCAGCATTAGGCAAAGGTTACCAAGAATTATTTAATTTAAAAGAGCTTAAAGCTACAGAGATGCTAGTATCTAGTAAGGGGCTCTTCAAAAACTACGTCACGCTGAATTTTACCATTTTTGACCCTCTTCCCTCTTTGTGACACCACTTCACATTTTTTGCGACCCCCCTATAAATATAACGTCACAAAAGTTATAAATGGCCCCTTTCGATTTAATAAGCAAATAAATAGTGTAAATCTCTCTCTTTACTGACGCATCCAAGAGAGATAGAGTACTGTGATCTTTTCTCTATTTAATCGAAGGACAGTTTGAGGTCTGGCTCCCCTGCTCTATCTATAATACCTCTCTGAGATACACACAGACACTAAATACACTCAAAAAAAATGTGAATGTATGAGTTGCGCTCGGAGTGAATACATGCAATTTTATTAATTATCTATAAGTGATTGAATTATTATACAGTGCGGTTTCCCCTCCCCCTTAACTTTTGAACGGGACAAGATATCGGTTGGTTAAACTTTAGGTAAAAGGGTACTATTGAAACTATTGTTTGGCACAGAAATTATTGTGGTCACGTGACCTAGTGCCAAGAGAGCGCTATCAGTTTTTTTTCTCAAATGGAAGGGGCTCATATAGCACCTCGTTTTAAAGGCCCATCAGTACTCTACTCAACACCGCTTTGTTTTTAAAAAACGGCCTACCCATTCCCGACTGAAAAAACTAAAATTTTATTAATGTTTTCCTGCAAAATATTTAAGGTATTTAGAATATTTTACAAAAAAAAAAACTAATATTCGACATTTTTTGGCACGATATAGTTGCTTTTTAAAAAAAAGTAAAAAACTAAAAGTTTGGTTGTAATTCATTATTTATTATTTATTTGTAAAATATTTCAGCTAAATTTCAAACCCTTGTAAGTCTGGAACGGCTGGGCCAATTTTCAGAAACAACGGCGTTAAGTAGATAATCAAAGGGCCTTTAAAACGAGGTGCTATACGACTGTCTTTCCATTTGAGCAATAATTTCTATGCCAGAAGTAGTTTCAGTTTAGCTTTATTAGGGTTGGAGGTATCTGCAATAAATGAATCATGGAAAAGGGTTCATAGAAAAACAAAGTACGTTAAATACCACTGCTCTAAAATCTTAGCGCGCATGCTAGCATAAAATTAACTTACAACTGCAACAGCATCAGTGGAGGCTATGGCTTCAGGTGTCAAAACTGACATATATGCCATGTTGGCCAAAACGTAAATACTTGTTACCAGTGGCAATGAGATATAGATAGCTCTGGGTAAATTTCTAAAAAAAAATCCATTTTTGAAAAATAATTCAAAACGATTTAAGCTGAAGAAACACTTTTGTTTTTATTATTCTTTATGGTAGAAGATATCACTACAAGCACTTACACAAACGGATTCTTAAGTTCCTCTGTCATGAAATTTAAATAGTTCCTAAAAATGGATCTATTTAATAACAATAATTATTGACTTTATAAAGTATTTGTTAGAAAGCAACGTACATACCATCCAGAATAAGAGAAAATTCCACTGTAAAAAGCCTTGGCAATCTTCCCAGGGTTATGTGTTGTATGTGCGAAGGCATTAGAGAAGTTCTCTACGTTCCCCAAGGACATCCAGACGACTCCTATAAGAACTATCAAAATAAGAGCCCCCAGTTTGCAAAACATGAATACATTTTGTAATCTCATAGTTGCCTTCACATTGTAACTATTTAGAAAAGATAAGAAACCTGAAAGAAATTTTACTGTCACTGAATTTTAAATAAAAAAAAATATTAGCGAGGGTAAAATCAGACATCCTTTAGTTCTACCCACGCCATGTATAGAGACTGATTCAGAAGTTATTCCTAAAAATTTAAAGGTACATTGGTCATGAATATTTTAATCAGTATCAACGAAAATAATGTTGAAAGAATTAAGTTATAAGCAAGAAAAAAATGGTTTTACAAATTTTACTTAATTTATTTGAAAGACTGTATTTTCCTACATAAACTTAAGATCGAAATATTTAATGATCAAGAGTCGACTTATCTTACTGCTCATCTCATAACATGGTATGTGTTATATGCGGGCTTTTAGTTTTAAATAAACATGTCTTTTCTCTTTTGTTTTTGTTCAGTGGTTAATGTATTATTTAGTGGCATTCCCGTCCATTTTTGGAGATAAATCACTCTCTATATGTAACAAAATTAGAGAAACTATGAACATATAAGAAAACAGACGGTTTTATTTACACATTTTATTACAACAATATAAATCAGTCAGTACAATTGTTTTTCATTATGAGTAACCACACTGCAGCCAACACTGGTTTAACACTAGCATCAGCGCACAGCTACATAACTCCATGAGTTAGAGTGTCGAAGTCTACAATATCGATGTTGCCAAATGTAGTTTTTTTGAAAGAGAATAATAGAGGCACTATAGAGGTGGTTCAAAAAAAACTGGTCATTTGTTTAAATAAATAATATGACAAATCCCAATATTTACGAGTGTGTTTTTGTATACATTATAGTATTCTACATTTTAAATAAATAAATGAAAATGGCAATTATCCACTGATTGAAAATCAAAGGTGTTTCAATATTCGAATTAGCTTTCTTTGGTCAGGGCTGTCGGTAATTGAATTAAAATAATTGAAAATTCGTATTGAATTACTTCTCACATTACTTAGAAAGTAATTCGATTACTTATAAAGTAATTGAATTACTTAGGAATCAATTTAGTTACCTAATAAATAAATAAATTACTACGAAAAATTCAATTACCTTACCAGCCAGAAAGAACATCTTGAAACCGGCGAACGCCGCCTCCGCGCCGATTTAGTATTTTCGATTCATGCTTACCGCCACCGTTTTTATAATTTTTTTTGTGCAAAAATTTGTTGATGTTTGGGATAGGATAAAAAGAAAATTTTATTTTAGAGTCATTTAATGTTGATCTTGTCGAGAAAGCAATTTGAATAGTGTGACGCGCGCGAATGATGCATATTAGTATAAATATTTTATTTGTTTAGTCGTTTAGTGTATCATGTTTAATATACATATGTGGTAATATAAATAGAGTAATTGCTAAAATATTGAATTACTTTCAGTTTTAATTGATAATTGACTTACTCTTAACAAACATGTTTGTAATTGGTAATCGTAAATTACTACTACTTAGAAAAGTAATTGGTAATTGTAATTGAATTACTTTTTCAAAGTAATTGCGACGGCTGTCTTTGGTATTTTATTTACTCCGCTTTCATCTGAGATGTAATAAAGGAACTGAGCTTCGGTCACTTGTGACATGGAAGGGTTATTTTTAGCCAATAAAAAAAATATATGCAAGGGGTCTATTAAAGCTATATTCTCTTTTACATTCACATAATAATACATACGTCAAAAATCGTTTATATAATATTAACTTTTTTTTATTAGCATTTTTTTAAAATAAATTTTTATTTCAAAACACTAAGTCCTATTTCCTCGGCAAAGGAACTTAGGGATAAATTTGGCAACATCGATTTGTCTGTGACACTGCTTATATTTGACGTCATACCATCAGATGGCTGTGATCGACGTAAGTTGTATGACACGTATCTAGATGTTAAATCCAATTCTTTATCTATATCTTTTGCTCTTATATCGCAGTAGCCGATCTGTAATATCATTGATCCATAAGATGACCTATGAATAGAACACCGGGTTTGATTTTAGGGAACAAACACAACCAGGTTAGTTTTCATTTCATAACAAAAATTAATAAAGAAAGCCGCAGTCTTAGCCGATAGGCTCAAATCTTACTGACTTAAACCTTTTTTCATTTTTTAAATCCAAGAAACACTAAAAATGTATTTTTTTAATTATTGATAAGAACAATTGTTGCAAATGTTGACCACCTGGAAACTAAAAAATACTTTTCAAAATCTCCTGGTGCATTATGTGATCAATCAATCAATCAACAATTTATTGGTGTCAATACAGCACTTACACAGACCCAGTAATAAAATTTAGAAAAATCTTTTAAATAGGACAACAAAGCACAAAAATCACATAAGTAAGAATAGGTCACCCTAGAAGCGACTCGCAAATCTAAAACTTGACAGTGCCGAATAAAGTATAAGTAAATTAATAAAATGCAAGTATGGCAAATCAAAAAAATATAAATGAACGATTTTTTTAAGTAAAATGTAAATTTAGTTATTTGTTCAGTTAATTAAAAATAAAAAAGGACCTAACTAATAACACACATGTAAAACAAAATAAAGAATTATTTACTTCACATACACACTCAGTAATCCAAGGATATTTTAAATACATGTTTAAGTTAAACAATAGTTAATAACTTTTTTCCCAATAAATGCACTCAATATTTAGCTCCAGAGTAGTAGTTCGTTTTATTGCAGGTTTATCACTTCTACCTTTTTGCCAAAAAGTTTTTTAAAGCAATACTTTTCATGTTTTATGCTTAATTCAATTTTTTTTAATAAATCAATTGTAACCCTCTTTATCTAAGCCACTCAATTAAATTTTAATTACATATAGTATTAACAATTAAACTTACATATAACTGCCGCTGCCACTAACCGTACCCCTAAATCTGGCATATCACATTCAGGAAAAAATGGCTTTATCACATATTTTGCAAAAGTTAATCCCATAATTGAATTTGTAGTTGGTCTAAAAAACACAAATATGCTAGACATAAAAGCTTCTTTTAAAGAATAATACCTGCTCTTTTTTTAAATCTTAAACTAGTAGGTAATAGATTGATTAACTAACACAAAAATAACATTTGCAGCCCATAGATATAGAAATGAAGGTAAGGACCCATAAGCTTCATTGATGTAGGTATAATCTCCACCTGATTTGGGAATACAAGTTCCTAGTTCTGCATAACAAAGTGCTCCTACCATAGAAAGAAGACCACATAGTACCCAAAGTACTAAAGAGAAACCTACTGAGTCTACTTCTTGTATAACACCTCTTGGTGAGATGAAAATTCCTAAAAGAAAAAATTATACTGTGATGTAGATATAGGACTGGGACTCAACACATTTAATTCTATGTTATGAAATCAAGTTCTTACCTGAGCCAAAAATAATTCCTAAAATAATAGCAACACCCTCTAGAAGCCCCATATGCTTCTTCATTTTTATTTTTTCCTCTGCATTTTCTGTACTGGGTGTTTGTGCTGCCGAAATAAGATGGTCCTCTGTGGGGCTTTTTACTTCTTGCGATTTTAACGGCATTTTAAATAAGTATCAAACTATAAAGAAAAGTTTGTATTGCTTTTATTAGGTAATAAAAGGCACCATCATGTGGATTTTTGGAGTTGCAAATCTATCAACAATCCTGACATATGTATGTGAGATGGATACAAAATAAAAATTTGTTATTGTTGTTATTTTTAATAATGTTTATATATAAGAATACAAAAACAAATACAAACTATACAGACTTTTAAAATTCCCTCAATTGGTATAAACAAAACAAAAATAAATCGTACATACCCTGTTACAAACGTTCTTTTAAAGCTTTAAATTACCATAAACTAAATGCTTCAGAAACTTTCCTTATTATTTATTCTATTATTGTCCTTTTATGTTAATAAATTTTTAAATGAAATTAAATTACACGTGAAAAATGCAGGTTATAAATATTTGTAAATGCAGTTTTCTAGGCAACCAAAAATACACCGTAGGTCTGAATGCAGGGAAATTTTGGTAAATGCACCAGCTATTTTCTTCAGATGCATTCATATCCTAATCCTAAAATGCATAAATCCCTTTTAGGGATGGGCACCTAAGAGTCAATTTTTTTAGAGATGGGTGGTAATTATCGATACAGAATATCCCTCTATTAGGGATGTTTTGCAAGTATCGTTGCGGTAAAATAAACCCTTTGAACACACCCGCTAGAGGCAGTCTTGCCGATCGGACGTGCGAGAGAGAAAGAAGAATATCAGTATAACCTTTCCTGCTTGCTCTACGTTTCTGATTAGTCGGCGGTGAGGGGTATGCACCTCGCCCCCTAATCAATACGCAAAGCAGGGTAAAGTATCCCTCCTTGCCCACCATCTAGCACGCAGAGCAGGGTACATACTCTCCTCGCCGACTAATTAGGTGAGTGAAGCGAGAAAGATGATACTGCTATTTTTTCTCTCCGCACATATGCTCGAAGAATAAACCAATAATGGTTAATGCCAAATCAATATTTTAAATTATTTTGGCATGGAAGGTAGCTGTTGTCTCACCCCATGAATTTATAGTGCAATAGAAAATGTAGATATTGAATACCACAAAAAGATAACCATATATGAGGGCAATCTCTTTATTGAAGAACCTGTTACAGGTGACTTGAATTAGCTGTAAATACACATTATTAATACACTGAAATTTAGTATGGAATGTAAACTATATACAATAACAACATTGATATTTTATTCTACATAATACATATAATTTAAAAACCAAACTTTTCCTAGACTTCATCAGGATTGAACATGCCCTAAAAATATAATAGAAATTAGTTTTTTGTCCATCTAAATAAATTGCTTAAAAAAAACAGCATTATTTGTAAAAATATAAAACACTTATAAAAATAAATACCCTTGCTCTTCTTAAAATGGAATCCTTGGATGAATCATATGGATGATCCTTAGATGGAATTTCCAAAATAGCAGGAATGGGACTATTGTGGCTGTCTACTACATGTCTGATAATCTCGGCAACATTTTGGTTGATCAAAATGATGTCTATGTCATCACGTTTGATGAAACGTTTGAAACAATCCTCAATCTCGCTTACAGCAGTATCTAAAAGTTAAAGATAGGTTTCATAGCGTTGGATAATGAAGGCCCCTTTACAAAGATTTATAAGTTCACTTGTACACAAACATTGTTCTTCTCAACATAAGGAAATTATGAACTTTAAAAACTACTTTATATTGTCTACAAGCTACTTACTTTTATCCACTACCATAAAATTGGGATGCCTATTTTTGTTAATTTCACCAACACCCCCCAGAAGAAATCCAACACAAGTATCCTGGAAAAAAAAAACAAAAATCATTTAATTTTAACAAAAATGTTTTAGAATATGTTTTCTTTACCTCATCCCCTATAACAGATATCAATTTTCCTTTAATAGCACTGTGTAAAGCCATTTCTTTTCAGGTTTTTAGAAAAATTAAATTAAAAAATTTGGATTTTCTTAAGTCACCTGACAAGAATCAGCTGACCTCTTATGACAGTAATGAGTGCGAGCGAGAGCGACAGAGAGAAAAGTGAAACGAAAAATGGGTGTTTTTTAAGTGTTGCCAATATTTACAAATTTGTACAGAGGCAATTCCTTATAAATTTAATTTGTGTCATAATTATAAAGAAATTAATTTAAAAGACGTGGTTGCACAATAACCAGACATTTTACACGGTATATTTTTTAGCATATACTTTTTAAACGTTATTTTAACTTAGAGTAAGGTATTGTTGCCAATACAAAGAAAAAAATATATAATAGGCAACTTAAAATACGGGTAGGAAAAGATCAATCGAATCAATATTATTTTGCGCAAGTGCAAACAGTACTATCTATTCCAAAAAAGTAGATGCCGTGGCTTGGGCCCTTTGTTTATATAAATAATTTTGCTATACTTTTGTAAAAAAGTGATTTTTGTGATAGTTTCCAGTTTTTCATCTTGGAAATCAGTGTAAGGCGAGCATGGATGACCCGGGGCGAATGATGAGCCATGCTGGAGCTGGATTGATGGCCCCGCAGCCCTATGGAATGGGCCAACAAGGTAAGTTTTCATTAGATGCTATTTTTAAAAATTCCAAATATTTAACTATTTGTAAATGATGTTTAAAGTATTATACCCAAAAGGACATAAAGAGTTTAGAATATTTTAATATTAATAATGCCCATAAAATTCAATATAAGGTTGAAGGTCTGATTATTGAATTTTATTTGGCCCCGCCCAAAAGGCTTCACCGAATTGTCGATAAAGACCTAAGAGTATCTTTAAGAAATGCTTCACACCTTCATCTAGCTAAATTGCTTGGACCTAAAGGGCTCAATCATGCATTGCCCAATACTTTTTAAAATAAAGATGTGGTATGCATCTTCACGAAACATGGGACCTAAATAACATTGGTGGGTAAAACACCCAGAAAAAGCACTGTTCTTTGACATTACAAAAACAAGGCTCTTAAAATAAATTAGTCGGTAAACGTAAATTCAGTCCCTTTTGCATTTTTAAACATAAATTCAGTCCGGGCCCCCAAACGGAGCTACTCAAATTCATTCCCGACCTTCAAAGTAAGCTACGTAAATTCAGTCCCGTCCCGTAATAATTTGACGCAAATGATTTAAATAAAGGATAACATTATAGTATACACAGGGTAATTCAAATTTGACTCTCACCATTGGGATTTCGGGAACTATAAGAGACACAAAGATGGTTAAATTGAGGCCAAGTTGTGGTTAGTTTTGGTTAGTTGTGGTAAGTTGTGGTTAGTATATACTTTTAAATAAAAAGTAAAGAAAATATAAAACAATCCTAATGATGGCCCAGGTAGATCGAACTGAGGCCTACGCCCCTAAAATTATGTTGGACTGAATTTACGTACCCATAAGGGTAATAAAAATAATTGGGACTGAGTTTACACCTACCCAAATTAGTTTATGGTCCTTTAATCTACCCCTTAATCAATCATGTTTATTTATATGACACATGAAAACACATCACAATTAATATATGTTGATATATACTTCTTAAATATGTAGCCAGTATAAAATTAATAAAAAAATTGGTTTAATCCAGGTACTCATGTAATTGAGTGGTCTCTCACCCATCTTCTTTTGTACACATATTGCGCAGTACAAGCGCAAACAAATACTGCGAAAAATTGTAAGACCCTGCAGGCACTGCAAGTCACTGCAAAGCATTGCAAGACACTGCAACATGTTGCGAGGCGCTGCAATGCATTTCGAGACATTGCAATGTACTGCAGAACGCTGCCAGACACTGCACTGCCTTAAATAAAATTTGTATACATATTGCAGACAGTAAGAGACTCCTCGATGTAATCCTAAATACCCTAAATGCAATTAAAATAATTCTGTTTAGGTGATGCATCTTCTGGCGGAGATAATGAACCAAGAAAGCAAGATATAAGTGAAATCTTGCAACAAATAATGAACATAACTGATCAGAGTTTGGATGAAGCTCAAGCAAGAAAACATACACTGAATTGTCACGTATGAAGCCAGCATTATTCTCTGTTCTTTGTGAAATCAAGGAGAAAACTGTTTTGTCTCTTAGAAACACTCAGGAGGAAGAACCTCCAGATCCGCAATTAATGAGGTAGTAGCCTAATAATATTTCTGTATTTTTCATTTAACAAAGATAGGTATTATAAGATATTTGCTTTTTTATATTTAAAAACTTTTTAAAGGCCAAATTGTTATATATTTCAGACTTGACAACATGCTGATTGCAGAAGGTGTTGCAGGTCCTGAGAAAGGCGGGGGTGCAGGGGCGCAGCCTCAGGTTCTGCTGCTGCACAAGCTGGGCAACCAGACAATGCCATTGAGCATTCTGACTACAGAGCCAAGTTGGCACAAATTAGGCAGATTTATCATCAGGAATTAGAGAAATATGAACAGGTTAGTAATATTGTTCCTGTTATGATTTCTAAGTTAGGAGAGTATTGATTAACAATTAAAATGGATTGTTTCAGGCCTGCAATGAATTTACAACCCATGTAATGAACTTGTTACGTGAACAATCTCGTACGAGACCTATAACACCTAAAGAAATTGAGAGGATGGTCCAAATTATACATAAAAAGTTCAGTTCTATACAGATGCAGTTGAAACAGTCCACATGTGAAGCAGTAATGATTTTACGGTAAGATAAATGGTCAATTCTTTTTTGGTGGTGGCTTCTAGTCCAATTTAGGAAAAAATTAAGTAACCATTTTTTCTCTTATCCTTAGATCACGGTTTCTCGATGCTCGTAGAAAACGAAGGAATTTTAGCAAGCAGGCTTCAGAAATTTTAAATGAGTATTTCTACTCACATTTAAGCAATCCCTACCCTAGTGAAGAGGCAAAGGAAGAGTTAGCAAGAAAGTGTGGGATCACCGTGAGCCAGGTCTCGAATTGGTTTGGGAATAAAAGGATTAGGTAAGCTAAATGAATGTTTATTTATAATATTTTAAATTGTGTTATCCTATAATTATTTATTGTTCATTGTGTTGTGAACTCTTTTTTTCATCACTAGAACTTTGTCTTTGGGAAAAAAAATGAGCCAAGTAAACATATTTGATGATAACAGCAAGCAGCATGCCTTGCTCATAACTATCCTATAATTACCATTTATATACAAATGGCATATTTTTCTCTCTCTCTTTGTCTCTGACACATTAAGCACATGACATAATATATGTAATGCAGTATAATCCATCTTTATTTCTGCAATAATATCCAGAAAATACTTGCATATATAAGTATATTACTTTTATGCTGGTAACAAAAATACAAAATACTTTATTTAGACACCCATAATTTTACCAGCGTTTATAAATAAAATTTCTAATGACTTCACACAGTTGTTTTTACTTCCGCATCAGCTCTAAAATCTAAGATCAACTAAGTCACCTTGATACATTTATTTTTGGGTTTAAAAATACATTTTTTTAAATTTTAATAATATTGTTTTTGAATGATATTTTTACTGTATTTTTTTTTTCGTGAAATTGTCAAATATTTTTGCTTGCAATTTTTCATAACACTAATAATGTAATAAAAGAATATTTTTGTGAAAGGTTTAAAAAACATCTGCTTAAAGAAAATAAAACATTATTTTAAATTTCAAAACTTCAATAATTGACTTTACTTTGTGGTTGTTGTGATATCTTAATAGCGAGTTCTATGCTCTTTGGGTTCTAGTTTTCTTAGTGTTTTTTTTATATAAAATAAATCGGCCATTAAAGCCTTATCGCCTACCGACCTATTTATAGACTGTAATATACAGGATGTCTAATGTCAGTCTCTCTATGTCAAAATAAGTTGATGTAAGTAAACTTAGTTGTTATTGAAATTGCTTGATTTAGGTGATAGAGCTTCAAAAATTTTAAGAACTATTGTTTTTTCTGGATTTCTAAAAAACTTGGTAACTGATTTTTTAAGTTTTCTAGTGTGATAGGACTAAAGAGCTAACATCCAATTTAATTTATTAAAGAGTGTTAATATGTGCATTCTGTAAAGTGATGTTCATTTTCTTTAATTAAATGTACTTTAAATATTAACTTACTGTTATACTATTAAAGTTAATTGTTGTTTGCAAGTAACTGCCAATATTCTTTCTGGCATTCTATATGCTAAATGGCTTAATTATTGTATAATAAATTGTGATGGAACAAATAAAGTACATTCAGTTAACAGATAAAAATATCTGAGTTCTTATAACTTTAATGATATGGAAAATCAGAAGAAATACCAATGATGTCACATTTAGTAACTTTCACTTTTTTCCAATGAAGCAATTTTTGACATAACTTAGTTGGCTTTTATCAACTTAATTTGATGTCAAAAGTCTTGTTATTAATGTATTTTTCGGGCACCCTGTATTTTATCTTAACAATAAAGTCATTTAAAAGTAATACTCTAAAAAATGGGATTTAATTTTATTGTTTGATTGTTTCTTCCAAAAATATCAGTCACAAAAACAGAGCTCTATTTGCTTGGATTTTATTTAAAAAAGTGGCGGAGGCGAAACTGAAGACCAGCCTGATTATGTTTATTGACATATTTTACCTGCCCTAAACCAAAATTATAGTTAAGAAATCATAACAACCATTACATATAAAAGTTTTCTGTAATGTAATAAAAAATGAATATTTTAAAGGTGAAACAGAAAAAATAAACTGATTAATTTTATCATGAAATTCTGATTTCTTAATTAAATGATAGACCTAATTATTTTTAGAATATTTAGGTAAATTTTCTTTAATAGGTACAAGAGGAACACAGGTAGGTAGGTCTCAATGCAGATAATTCGAACTCTCTAAAACAAACTCTTTTTAAAAAAGCTATCATCTCAGTTTGTTTTTAAGACAAGATGTATATTTAAGCAATGACTGATGTTGGTTTTTTTTTCTTTTACAAAGGTGAAGTATTTTGGACTGTATTTACTTTTTTTAAATATTGATTTAATATAGTTTTTGTGTTTTTCTTTAAAAATTTAGCCACATTTAAATAATTTCTGTATAATTCATTTTAATTAAAACGTGGTGATTTATTTGGATGTTTGGAGATACTTAAAAAAATATTTTAATGGAAAAATCCACTATGCTTCAACTTGGAACGAAATATGTTCTGAATCAGCATTTAAACGTAACAGTGTTTATTCTAGACCCTTCCTCAGTAAACAAACTAAAATTTACTTTAATATGATTATAGGGTCATTACCAAAAGTGCGCCCACAAAATTAAAGGATGTTTTTATTTATTTTTTTCTCCACAAAGTGGAGGCTTAAACATGGCCATATTTGTGGCTTTCCTGATTTAAAAAAAAAAGTGAAATAGCCAACTTGTGTATTATTTCTTGTAGAACATAAAAGAATCCCTTAGAAAATGATTTAAATTAAAACAAAAGAGATACCCTATAAAATTAACATTTTCTTAATGGCCCACTTTACAGAATATTTACTTTTTGTTTTTTTTACATTTCAGGTAGTTATTTATCAACCTTTTTTAATTTTTTAATTTAATACGCAAATTTCTTAGATTAATTAAATAAATTTTGTTATTACTTAAAATAAATATAAAATTCTTTTTAACATAACATTTTTAAAGATAAATTTTATGCCACAATTTATAGGAAATATGGTCCTATGACCAGAACCTTAAAATACTTAAATAACTTTTGGGGTTCACTAAATAGATCAAAGAAAAATATACTCGGTCTGTTTTAATTTATTAAAAGTTTAAATTTTTAATATTTATATTATTTTGTTAGTTTATGTTTGGAGATTGTTATATACAGGGTGTCCTGATAAGGTCGTCCTCCGGCGATATCTCGAAAACCCCTAATCGCATAGCTTTCGGAAAAAATATTTATAGTAAAACCAGCCTCGAGATAATACTAATATACTACTATAATAAATTATTTTCAAGTTTCCAATTTCACCGCTAGAGGGCGTAAAACTAAGAACAAAATTAAAAACAGGGATTATTTAAAATTGCCATATTAACTTATGTCGTTGCTAGTTTTCTCACAAACTATGTAAAATTAGGAAACTTTTTTCTTTGAAGCGTTTTTTCCTAACCTGTCAAATATAGGGAGGGGGAGGAGCGAATGTACATTTGAAAAAAATTAAATAACTTTTTTTGGGCTCACTTGATTTTGATAAACTAGGTCTCGTTTGAAAGAGCTCTTTCCAGGGCTTAAGATAAAATATTGGTATACTTAATTTATTTTTTTGTTTTTTCCCTAGAGAGTGATTTGTGTTAAAGTTATAAATTTTGTCAATTTTTTCGAAAAATTTAAATACAATGGTATAATTATTATAAGTCCATTAAAAGAGTATAAACAATTTAAGAAAAACTGGTAAAAACCGCAATTCAATATCTTAATTAATTCTCGACTTATTACCGAAAAGCTGCATTGCTCATATTCTTTCCTATTTTAAGTTGTCAGATAAACAACGCGGCGTTTTTATCGAGAATGCCATGACAACAAAAACCACTTGTATGTCTACAAATATTAAATAATATAAATAATATACTTATTATTTGTTTATCATCAATTTAATAACAGCATTCATAATTATATGGCTCGTGGATAATAATAGCATATTTCCAGTTTCTCATTAACGGATTACCAAATATCTAAACACTTTTTTATTAAAATGCCGTCTTTCGGAACATCTTAAGGCATATTGTTTTGCAGCAATAAAGGCATTTTGAAATTTTCAAGATAAATGGCGAGCATATCGTATGCCTCGGTAATGGAATAAGACATAGTTTAAAATTACTTAATAACGATTAACTACACTACTAATAATAATAATAATGAACTGCGATAAACAAGAGATAAAGCTAAAATTATCATGTTTGACAAACTATGCACGTGTCACTTTTGACGTTCGTGTTTTCTGTTATTTTTGACGTCCCAGCACTCTCGATAAAAACGCCGCGTTGTTTATCTGGCAGCTTAAAATATTAAAGGATACGAGAAATTCAGTTTTTCGGCAATAAGTCGAGAATTAATTAAGCTATCAAAATGCGGTTTTCACCAGTTTCTTGACTTTTTTATGCTCTTTTTAATGGGCTTATAATAATACCATTGTATTGAAATTTTTCGAAAAAAATGACAAACTTTATAACATTAACAGAAATCAGTCTTTAGGGATAAAACAAAAAAATAAATTAATTATATTAATATTTTATCTAAAGCCCTGGTAAGACCCCTTTCAAACGAGACCTAGTTTATCAAAATCGGTTAAGCCAAAAAAAAAAGCATTTCATTTTTTTCAAATGTACATTCGCTTCTCTCCCCCTCCCCCCTCCCTATATCTGACAGGTTAGGGAAAAACGCTTAAAAGAAAAAAGTTTCCTAATTTTACATAGTTTGTGAGAAAGCTATTAACTGACAGACATAAATTAATATGGCATATTTTTAAATAATCCCTGTTTTTTATTTTGTTCTTAGTTTTACGCCCTCTAGCGGTGAAATTAGAAACTTGAAAATAATTTCCAGCATTTTCTCGAGGCTGGTTTTACTATAAACATTTTATTTCCGAAAGCTATGCGATGAAGGGTTCTCGAGATATCACCGGAGGACGACCTTATCAGGTCACCCTGTATGTATATTTTATTGATTTATGCTCATAATTTATTTATTTGAGAGTTTGCTGAATTGTAAATTTTCATAGATTTTTTTTTATAAATCTGTATTTGTAATTCTTCAATGGGGTTTCCCATCTATTGATAAATAAATACATAAATAACCAGAAAAATTAGACGCTTCATATTGTGTTTTTTTTTTTTTTAATTCCAATCATTTTCTTAAGTATTGTTTAGGATTCTACAGAAAAAAATGCAAGATGGCTATTTTACATTGTTTTTTTTAATCAGGAAAGCCACAATATAGCCATGTTTAGTCGTCATTGGATGACCCTGTATATAAACCTGTTTATGTCATAATTGAATGTAGAAACTGCAATGCATAGATGTTTCTTTTGTAATGATTTTTTAGTGATTAAAATCCTCATAAAATCAGAGTAGTTCTTTTATTTAAAGATTTAAAAAATAACAGGGTATAAGATCTGACAATATCAATGTCCTGTTCTTAACAGACATCAGGCAGAACTATCTTTCTGTCATTAGTAAAGTTTCCCCTGTGTTTAATTTGCTGTCTAATGCTTCTATTTGAAGCTACATAATAATTATTACCTCCGTTACTATTATCTCAGTTACGTAATCAGTCCATCCTACTTTAACCACAAACCTATAAGTCAACATCAAAACATCAGCAAGAAATAAGAAAAAGAGTCCCCCACTAGATATTTCGAATTTTCTCCTAGGTACAAAAAGAACATAGGCAAAGCCCAAGAGGAGGCCAACCTCTACGCTGCCAAAAAAGCAGCTGGAGCATCACCTTATTCCGGCACGCCCACTCCCATGATGTCCCCGGCGCCCCCTCAGGACTCCATGGGGTACTCGATGGGTTCCGCATACGACCAAGGCTCCGCCTATGATGCTAGTAGCTGTGGGTACGATCCTATGCACGGACAGGAGCTGTCACCCTAAGTTTTTCTATTTAAGTAGGTTCACAGATAGAAGACATATTTTATCGCTAATAACGCTGTAAGATAAATAGTCCGGGAGCTGGAGGGGCGAAAAAAAAGTATTACTAGCCGGTCCATTTTATTTCGTTCCGCTAGGTACAGTAACGACCATTAAATCTTGGCAATTCTTTTTCCCTTTCGTAAAATACCTAGGCTTATGCCACCTTCTACTGAATATAAATACCTGTTGAAAAACCTAATAAAGAAACAGGGGTCTGTTTTCAGTGTTATTCATTATATTGAGCAGAGAGGTTGACAGAAAGGGATGTGGCGGAAGAGCTTAACATCCCAAAGAGTACTATTCATTTTGTTAAAAAAAAATAGCAGGGAACACTCCTTTGATAGAAAAGCTAGAAACTATCGAATCAAGAACAAGACAATAATTTAGTTAATGTTTTGAGAAACCAACCATTTAAATCTGTAGTTACAGCAAAACGGAAAGCTATTTCCCAGCATCAGCTAAAACAGCAAGGCGAAGAAGAAGGAAAATATCCGAATTGCGCTGAATTTTTTACAAAAAAGGATCTCGCCAAGCCGGCCCTAAAAAGGGGGGCCCCTTCCTAAGCACATGTAGAGTGGGTTTACTAGACAGAAATACTACACAGTGGTTTGCCATTGCCTTTTGCGAGGTGGCGAGCTATAAAAAAGTCCAATGGACAATGCGGGAATCGAACCAGGGTCTCCACGGTGAGAGGCTGGTACGCTGCCACAGCTCGACTACGTCTGTTACGACCAATTTATAAACTTGACGGTTCGTTGACGTTGCCGTCGGCGACCATGTTTATAAATGGGAAAATAGCTAAACGTGCATAAAAATAATGGTCAGACCTTGGAGTCTCGTTGCAAAAGTCGTCAGACCGCGATATGAAAGTGGCCAGCCGCGCCCGAACTCAGCGCTCGACGTGCAACCGATTTATCGATGGGTTACGACTTTTGCAACGGCACTTCGAGGTCTGATCAATATTTTTATGCACGTTTGTTCATTTTTCATAACATATCTCAATTTCAAACAGGTATATCGATCTGAGGGCAAGCGCAACGTCGACAACTTGACGATGTTTTTTATGCTTATTTAGTTATAGACAATGCGCCATTCAACGTTTTTTCTTTCGTTATTAATAACATTGTTTTTATTGGCGGCAATGTGACCGATCATTACGTTATTAGAAAACACGTCCCTAACGAAATTTAATGAAATAGACCAGCTCATAATCACTTTTTTTTTCACCTCTCCAGCTTCTACACTAAAAACGGTTAATGGAATTGATCGTTGGTTTTTATGATTCTGATCAGGTTTTTGCGTTACAAAGGTACTTCCCAAGACATACACCTCATGGTTTTCTTTGTTTTTTTCTCCAAAAACGTTTATATGAAGAAGACAATACAGATTTATCCCTAGACAAGGTTGTTCAGTAGGTTAATGGTTCAATAAAAAAAACACGATTTCATGGTTTGAAATACATCCTATTATGCAATAGATTGTCCCTAAACTTCAATATCCATGTTCCAGTGATTTTCTAATTAACAGCCAGAAGTCGGAGAGAACTAATTCTGGTGAATAGGGGGGATGTTGTCTCAGTTCGTATATTAATTTAATTCACTGATTTTTGCGAGAGGTTTTCGGTTTGTGTGAAAGGATGCGTTGTGTTAACGAAAAAAAAAATTCTGTAAACCTGATCTATTCTTACAAATTTTTGCATCGAGCTGATTCAAAAATTACTGTAATAACCTGAGTTTATTGTATTCCAGTTTGGAGGTAATACACGAAAAAATCTTTTGTATCCCAAAATACTGAGGTTAACATCTGTTTGGCTGATTTCTGGATCCAACATACTAGAATTACATCACCCCTTAGCCTCCTGTTTTGTTGGTTTGTCGTATTTCCTTTAATAAGGGTGGGGGAAGATGATGTATAATGCAACTTTCAAATAGCTTTATCTCCCACATCTTTTATCGAAAGTAGTTTAAGTTGGTACTTGTTTGAAAGAAAATTTAAAGCTCTTTTAAATGTCGTCCTTTTCGGTGTCGGCTAGTTTGTAGTTCAGCTACTAGAGGGAGATAAAGCTATTTTAAAGTTCCATTATTTATTATCTTCCCCCACAATTATTATTGGAAATAAGAAAAAAAGTCCTTTTACAAATTGATGCAGAATTTGTTTATGTTTTTGCTGATGTTATCAAAATTGTACCTAATACTAGCTAATTTTGGAGAAAAAATGGGTTTTCTAATTTATCGTCGCGGTTGCGCCATCTCGCGGTAGTTTTAGAAACTCCAAAATAATTTCTAGCTTTTTTTCTTGACCACTTTTATTTAAAATATTTTTTCCTAACGCTGTGCGATAAATAGTTTCTGAGATACAGCTGGCGTCCTTTCTTATTTAAACACCCGGTACATCAAAAAGTTCTACCATGTTTAGAAACAGAATAAGAGGGACCTAATAGCGCCATCTCTTATCGAACGTCCAGTTAGTCTTGGAATGGGAAGTTCAGAAAAAAGCAAAATGTACTAACTTTGTCATAATCATAAACCAGGTGAAAAAAATATATGGTTATTTGCTATAAAATGTGTCCTTTGTGTTAGCTCAGCTACAGATGCGACATTGTTATAAACAAAATGTAGGAATTCCATTACTTTCCGTGTTACTTGATTTAAAAGAAGGGAGATTAAATTATCTACCAGTTTAGTACTGACAAGGACATTTTACGTCACTGTTGTTTAAAAGGAGCTTGATGACAGTGTGTTAACCCCACTTTTTTATCTGTCTCTTTTGCTCTTATATCGCTTATAAGCCGCACTTTTAGGTCGGTTTTGTCAATAGAAAAATTCATATTTTTTTTTGGATCTAAGCTCTTGGCCATGAAAATATTGCAAAAACTGTTCATGTATCTAAATATTGCAGTTCCTTAATTTAATTTAAAGCCAACAATGTCGTATCTGTATCGTTAGCATATCTGTGGGTAGACTTACAGTTAATAGTACTTTGGTGATTTTAAACAGGCCAATTTCACACCATGCAATTTTTGGGAGGTAATAATGTTTTTACGTAAGATTTGCTCAGTATTTTCGTGAAAAAATATTATTTATTTTGGGATAAATGGATAAAAATTGCATAATATGAGATTGGCCTAAAGCAAAAACATTTTATATCTTATACATTTTTTGTTATTGCAGCTCTTTAGACAGCATGTATCCAAAACTGGAACAGTAACAGTAACGCGTTGGTGACTCTACTGTTCCGGAATGCTAAAAGCTGTGGTTGAGTGTGATTGTGTGTGGGAATAGGGTTTTACTGAGGAAAAAGTTACTTTGGACGTCCATTTTTAAAAATATAGATCTTACGTAAAATATGCATTTACAGGGTTCTTAGCGACCATTAGAAGTTACACCAATTTAGAAGTTACAATTATTGATATTTATTTAATTTTTTAATTTTACACGTTTACAAATTTACGATATTTGCTTTGTTAAAAAAAATAGTTTTTTGGGTCAAAAAAAAATTTTCTCGCATAATTAAAAGTTGCCTATAAAATAAAATGGTGTAGTGGCGACTACATATAACTTAATTTTTTTGTGTTCTAATGTAAAATGGATATTATTTTCAAAAAAAATAAAGTAACAATTGAAAATTTAATAAAATGGTCATAGAAAACCTAAAAAAATTTAAGGGAATTTGAAAGTACAAACTTGCTAAGAACCCTGATTTAGTAATTGTTTGGTATTTTTTCCTGTTTTTTTTTTAATTCTAAAAAAGAGATTGTATTATTTTTAATTTATTTATAAAATGTATATTTAATACATGATAACTAAGCTTAACTGTTTTTAAGATATTGGCATTTAAAAATTGAAATTTTCTCATTCCTAACTGGTTTTGACTAGTTAACTTTCGAAGGACTAACTAGAGGTTAGGTAACCGAGGTGATATTAAAAAGTTTTTTGAAAATTAGGATAGAAAAGTAAAATATATCCTTTTGTAACCAGGGTCTTCGTTTTTCATTACTTATAGGTAAGAAAATGTGAATTTCTAAATGTTAATATGTTGAAATTCGGGTTGAGCACAGGATATTGTAGTTATAAATGCAGTATTAACACTTATAATAATTAGAAAACATAATTGTACGATAGTTTATCAGTGACTTTTTTCTCGGATTTACATTTTTTAGCTGTGAGTGGTGAGTTATTTTACAAAATAATGTTATTTAAAATTTTACATTTTTTTGAAGAAACACAGGCATTCAGTTTTACATTTTGAAATAAAGTAATGTATCTTTCTAGTAGTAGCTAAAATGTAATTAATTAGTACCTATAATCAGTTTTTTTGTTATTTTTCATCATTTCTGGTTAGTCAAATAATGATTGTTTAGCATTATATACTTCTAAATCTTTTCTTTGCTTGTTATTTTTTTAAATAACTCACTAATCTATAGAAGTATACTTAGCCCCTTATGTATACCATACAATTGTATACTACGTATGTACAGAGTGTTGCAAATTCAGTGCTTAAAATAATTATTCTGAAACCTGGAAGAGATAGGGTAGGCGTGGTTAAAGTTAAATTATTTCAATCCATAACCTTTTTCCTCTTTATATTGAACAAAAATGTTATGTATAACTTTTAAAAAAATGTACTTTTGAACGTCAAATATCTTAAAAACCAACTTTTATATAAGATAAAAACTGCAACAACAAAAATTTAGTTTGTATGGATTTTTTAGGGCCACCAGAATTATTTTTGTGTCTCACTTCCATGAAGTCATTGATTTTAAGAATGACTATTTTAAGTACTAAATATGCACTACTCTGTATATAAATATATGAAATTTTACTTATAGTAATAGGTGAAAAAGTGCATTATTTAGTTTTTTACTTTGTATGAACCTACGTAAATACCTTAAGGTGTAAGCTAATGTAGAGTAAGTATTTTTGTTAATCTCTCGCCTAAGGCCCTGCTACAGATATTTAAACACATAAAAACAATATGTTGAGCACTTGCATCACATTTTATAACAAAAATATAATTATTTTTACTGTTTATTGGTGTCACAAAATACTAGTGAATTTGGACAAGATCGGGTGCAGATAATTATTTTATTTTCTTAAGACAAAACTAAATTTGTAAAGATACATCAGTTTTAGGATCGATCCCGCCCACTGGAAGTGTTTGTGATGTTGGCGTATCTGGCTTCATTTCTATAGTCTCGTTTTTGTTGATAGTAATTACGTCATCTGTATGAAGGAGGCCTACCACCGACAGTGCACAGTGCGTTATAACGTAGTTATGCACGTAAAACGATTTTTTGGGTTTTTGTGTTGATGTTTGGATGTTGATTATTTGAAGTCAGAGCCATAAGACGGTGTCATTTATGTACTTTACTGGCTTTTGATGCTCTTGGCCGACTGAATCATAATAAACTCCACAACCGTTAATAGCCCAAAATGTGGTCCTGGTAGTTAGCGCTTAGGCAACTAGCGCCAGAGACTAGCTTTGGGCCAGTAGCTAACGGCAACTGTCAGTTTTTGTTCTAAAAAGACAAAATACGTACTAAGGGATAAAGAAATGTGTGCTCAGCCATCTCCAATCTTACTTTTGAATGTCTGTAGCTGGGTGTAGACTTATATTCAGTATATTATTTATTTTATGTTGTTTATAGAAAAATGTTGTTTTATAACAAGTTATTGCGGCAACTATTTTAATTAACGGAATGTTTCTTATTTTTGAATTCTATAGCTCGAGATATTATTCAGGAAACTCAGACGTTTCGAGTCTTAGTTCAACTTCAGTATTAAGTTTGTTCAGACCGAACATCATATTTAAAAGAATATACTTACGTGTTATAGAATTGAGAAATGTTTTGAGTGATGGATCACCAGATTTTTTTTCATCTACAGTTTTTGCAGAGAGTAGATGAATGTAAATCTATTAATTTCATCGACGCATAGATATAGTGGAAGCAATTGGATGACCCTTCAAGTAAATTTTCCTGTTTTTATTTATTTAAATTGAATAAATGTGATTTTTAAAATTCGACGCTCAGTTGTTTTGTATGAATATACTACTTTTTTATATAAAATTGCTATTTTAATTAAGACATAATCATATGTAAATTGAGCAGCTTTAATGTTTTATTTTTAGTTTTTAACATAATTTGTGGCAAAAAGAAATTACCTATTTTTATGTAAGTTTTAAATAACTGTCTGTACTCTTAAAATTGTACGTAAAATAAATCTGGCATTATTGCCTTGAATATATATTGTAGCATTTTATTTACTTGTCTAACAATCAAATATGTTACTAATATTTATTACCAGGGATTCTAAAACACAATAATCATTATCTTCTTGCACCTTACAGAGATAATTTTGTGGCCCTTGAGTAACAAGTTTTTGAATTCTAACAAGACTTCTAACTCGTACCGAAAATGCGCTATTTATCATAACTTAGGATTACACAAGTGAAATATTAAAAAAATAAAACGTTAATATGGTAATTGTAAACCTATGTAGGTTCAAATAGCCTTAAAATATTTCTCTCCAATGCTAATTCAGTTTAAAGGGGCGTTGAATGCCTGAATAGAAGCTTTATATTTTGTTTCGATTTTTCACATTTTCACAAAAACACCATTTTTATTTAAAGAGGCCTAAAAATAGGCCAATATATTTAAAAGACCTTTTTTTTTAAAGCTAACCTAATTTCGAGTAGTCCTGCATGCCTAAACAGAAATTGTAGATTTTTGTTTCGATCCATTTGAAAAAAAACTCGATTTTCACTTTTTTTTAGTTGACACCAAAATAAATCGATTTTTAAAACAAATTTTTCCGTCTTTGGAACAAAAAAATATAATTGAGCAGGACTAATAATAGGGCAGTATAAATAACACACGGACATTTTTTCTCTTTATTACTTATCTAATTTGGAATAGCTTTTGAGTGTCTCAATAGACGCTAAAAATTTTTGTCATTTTTGTAATACCAAAATTCGATTTTTGAAATATTTAGACAACAAAATAATATTTCCAGTTACACGGGGCTATTAATAGACCAGTATAATTAAAAAAACATAATTCCTCTTTAATTCTAACCTAATTTGAAGTGGTCTTGAGTGTCTAAACAGACGTTATACATTTTATTTAGACCGGTGTCGCTTTTTGTAACACCAAAATTCGATTTTTCCTATATTTAGACAAAAAATTATTTCTAGTTAAACAGGAGTAATAATAGATCAGTATAATTAAAATACAACCTTTCCCTTTAATTCTAACCTAATTTGAAGTAGTCTTAAGAGTCTGAATAGACGCTATAAATTTTTAGAGCCACCCATATGTCACCCTTTGTAACATCAAAATCCGATTATTCTAATGTTTAGACAAAAAGAAATTTTTTTGAGTGAAACCGGACTAATATTAAGATCAGTACAGTTAAAAGACATCTTTCTCTTAAGTTCTTACCTAAATTAAAGTAGTCTTAAGTGAATAGACGCTATACGCACCAAAATTCCATTTTTTTACATATTTAGATAAGAAAAAAATATTTTAAATTAAACAGGGCTAATAATAAACCAGTATATTTAAGAAACATCCCTTCTCTTTAATTATAACTTAATTTGAAGTAGCCTTGAATGTTTGAATAGACGCTATAATTTTTTTTAGACCCATGTCCTTTCTCTTTAATTCTTCTAATTTGAAGGTGCATTGAGTGTCTGAATGGACGCTATAAATTTTTGTTTTAACCATTTGCCACTTTCTGAGACACCAAAATTAGATTTTACACATGATAAATTTGTCCTAGTAATTCTGTGATACCGTACTCCCCTAAAAATGTCGAAAATGGGATCCTCCGTACCTCTCTGCATAGAGTGAACCCCAGAAAGGGACTTTGTTAAGCCCAAGGATCCAACAGTGATCAAATATTTTAAATTTGTTTGGGTAGGTACAAATTGGTTACTTATTTAAAAAAAAAAACTTCCCTTGGCAGCATATTATGGTATATTTCTCATAAATACGCAAGAGGAGCATATAAACATTTTGCAAGACGCAAACCATACGGACAAAAAAATATATTTTTTCGTATATCATGAAATATAAATTATAGATAACTAGACACGAAAATTCTATTGTTAGTGATTTCGGAAACGGAAACTTTATAAGCGAGTTCTTGACGACACCTTAGACTTAGACTTTACTGTAAACAGATCTATCTCGCTGTCTAAAAATGACTTGGGCTTGAAAAAGATGTCTGACAACATTAGATTTTCCGAATTTAGGTCTTTTTTGTATTCGCCGCACTGGGAACAATCTTGTACGTATGGCTTTTCCCTGAAAAAAAAATTATTTTGTTTGATTTCTATCGTATACTTTAATTCAAAATTAAAAAAGTTTAGATCCCAAGATTAGCTAAGCTCAATCTTGGGATAGGATTTCTGTGTAAAAAAAAGAGATATGAATTAAGAATATCTAAGTAAAAAGTAAAGAAAGCAGAACATAGCGCCTCCTTGCTGCATTTCTTTAATTATTATGGGTGATGAATGTAATTCCCTTCTTTCTATTAAATTGGTTGGAAGGGCAATTTTCGGTTTAATTGGTTTGAAAGGAAAGCCCGAAGCTGTTTTACATGTGTCTCGCCCAGCATTTCTGTAGATGGGACGAGACCCGCGTCGTAAAGAACACACCTCAACATCATGGATTGTCTGTCCTGCTGCAATATACAATAATAATAAAACGTAGACCCAAAGACCCCCATGAATCAATTTGTATAGTTGAGAACAGGCCATATGTGGATATCTAATATTTCCAGTCACACATGGCGTAGTACTTTATTCAGGTAAGTTTATTTAGAGTTTACTTCTTCTTCCCTGGGAGCCGTCTTGATTTACTACTGGAGGCAGCGCAGCCTCTTGGGCTTTTTGTGCCTAATCTTCCATTATCTTTTATACCAATCCTAACATTAGTCTTGTTCCTTCTACAAGTCTGTATAACCCCGAGACTGGTTGATTGATATATTTCTGTGGGCTCATTTTTTGTTTCCCAAATAATGCCTGTCTTTTGTGATTCAACGCTTCACATACGCACAGTATATGGTAGGCGGTTTCTTTCCCCTCGTCGCACATTCTGCAACTTGAGTCCCCATTGTATGAGCCTATCTTGTGTAGCTGTCCTCTTAGGTTATTGTGCCCTGTTAGTAACCCTACTGTTATGTGAAGTCTTTTCCTACTTTGTCCGAGTAGTTCTTCCTTCGTTCTTTTGGATGGGAAAAAATTCACGTTAGAAATCTGTCATATTGTAAGAATTCGGCCATCCGCCTTATGGTCCATGCAACTATTTTTTTCAATTTTTTTGCGCACAAAACACATAAATATTATTAAATTCGACTAATATTCTTATTAAAACGGTGTATTATTTGCATTTAAAGCAAGGGGAACTCTATTATTATCATTTACAAAGATCCGACATGACGCTATCCTATGGCTCTGACCCATGGGGCGTCTGCGGAGAGGCCATCCGTATTGAAGACCACTCTCGCGTCCGCTTGGTCCAGTGATCTTCGGCCAAATTCATTGCCTCATTAAACAAGACCCAAGGACAACAGATTTCTGCACTTTCATCACCAGTTGTTAGGTGAATGTTGACATGCGGGAATACATTTCCCAGCTCCCCCAACACATTTTCCTTCATGCCTCTCAAAACGCCGACAATCAGGACAACCAATCGCACGTTATACTCGGATAGAGCCTCGAGTTCAAGAAGATCTGATATTTGGCTCGTTTCTTCAGTTCCTTTATATCAATGTTAGTTTCCGCTCGGACGGAGAACTCAATCATGTACATAGAGTTATTCCTTTTATCAAGGGAACGATATCAGGTTTATTGATAATAATTTCAATATATGCGACAGTTGTTATGTTCCACCATTGCCTCGATATTGCCGGGAGCAAATGGCGAATTGCTGTTATGTCGATGCCGGTATAATATGTCTGAGGTGATAATAAAGTACCGAAGCGCATCGTTATGTCGGTGGATGTAACCACTAACGCAATGCACTGGTAAGCTTTGACAATAAGTGCATAAATGTTTCGGGTTGCTGTCGACAGGCAGTATCATTATTATTATTATTGGTTTTGCTTTTGTCTCTTGTTTTCAAGTCTAATCAGTAAAAAACATATTTAATAATAATTGACTAATATAAAAGCAGCATTTAAGAAAGAATTGTCTGCATACTCTCATTGTATGTTTTTTTTGTCATTCCTTTCCTAATACTTACCCTGTATTCTCCATCTCCGTTTGAGTCATTCCGCAAGCAATATCTGGTTTATTCCGATACTGAACCACTATGTTATTCATTTCATTCACTATTTTAACTGCATGTCTAAGTTTAGTTATACTTAACATCTATCTACTCTCTTTATTTGACTTCCAAATTTTCATTTTCAATTTAGAGTTTTACTTCACTTCTAGCTTTCAGCTTTTCGTTGGTGATTTCAGCATCACTTTATTTTCTTTAAATTTTCATTTTCCTGTTTCAGTTTTTAACCTGAATGAATTTAAATAATTGTGTAGTAATTAATAATTCACAAAATGTAATTAAAGTTAACTGATAGAATATTCACCTGTAAGTTAGTTCACATTTAAAAAAATGCATAAGTTTTAAGGTCTGTTTGTTATTCAGAAATTGTGTACACTATTTTTACGTAAACGCTCTTGTCGAAGATGAGTTTTGGGACTAGGTGTGTACAAAAAGTGTAAAATACTAAATATAAACTATTTCTAGAATAAGAGACCGTTAGATAGACATTAGGTTATTAAAACCTCAGGAAATATATGCTTTATGCACTGTGCATATGAAAATAAGATGAGTGCTTATAAAAACAAGCGGATCTGCATAACAGACAGCCAGGCGTCACTAGGGGCACTTGGAAACTTCAAGGTAACGTCCAAGCTGACATGGGAATGCCAAAAAGAACTGGAAGTCCTGGGAGAATGCAACAGGGCAACTCTCCTGTGGGTACCAGGATATTCAGAATGAAGGCAATGAAAAAGTGGATGAGCTAGCGAGACAGGTATCATTTACACCGTATTTTGGACCAGAACCTGCCCTTGAAGTGACCAAAGAATACTGAGGGAGCATCAGTAAAATAAGACATGGAAAAGCTTCATATGAGACCCATCCAAAAGAACCAAGAAGGAACTACTCAGACAAAGTAGGTAAAGACTTCGCATAACAGAAGGGGTTGCTAACAGGGTACGATAACCTAAGAGGACACACACATACAATGGGGGTTAGGTTAGGTTTAGGTTTAAAGTGTGGCGGACTTTTTACATCCTCCACTGCGACCGCTTGGTCTATTGTGGCTTTTTATATTTCTCCCCCAAAAGGATCAGACCTAATGAATCCGATATCAGATTGGAGAGAGCTCTTACATTCTTACACGTGTCGCTACCGGACACGAGCAAAAATATGTGTTCTGGTGTCCCTGTCTCCTGGAGAGTATGACGAGCAGACGATCAGATCCGTCATGCCCTCTTCTCGGTCTAGTGACTTGGGTAGCTACCAGGTCCTTGTTACAGGAACCAGATGTTCCTTCTGAGGCCCGCATCTCCGGCCTTACCCTATAAAAAACGGTCCTATCCGCTTTCTTTTTTAAACCGGGGAAACCCCTTTTTTCCCTATAAAGTGGGTTTTCCGCCTTATTTTTGGGATTCAGGGATCCTTCCTAAGCCCTGTTTGTTCGGGATGGATTAGCCCTTCCCTTGAAACAGGCGCCGGTGACTTCAGGGGCACCTTTCAAACGGATTCACCCGTTTCGGTCGGCGCACCACCTCTAGAAATGGATTCACCGTTCGGTCGGCGCACCACTCTAAATGGTTATCCGTTTCGGCCCAGCGCACCTTGTCACTTTTTTCCTAAAAGCGGTTCTGTCCGCTTTCTGTTTGGAGCAAAGGAACTAGTAGTCCACCACGGCAGAGCCCCGCATTACCCCAGTAAGGCTAGATACTCTGAGAGGTCGCCAAAGTTCGTTGGAACACCTGTTTAAGGCACAGGATGGAATTCACTCATCAGCACGGTATGCTAACACCTTGAGTTAAGCCTTGTGTTCGTCTTGGCTTCCGACCCCGTTCCATACCCTAGCCAAAAGAATTGCCGATAACCAGCAACTCTAGCGCATGTTCCAAAAGATCCTACTGGGCCCAACCACGACAACGACGTGTGAACACAGCGGTGGGGATACATGGGGACCCAAGTTGCAGAATTTACGACGAGGGAAGAAACAGCCTACCATATCCTGTGCGAATGTGAAGCGTTGAATCAAAAAAGACAGGCATTATTTGGGAAAACCGAGAATCAGCCCACAGGAACACATCAAGCAACCAGTCTCGGGTTATACAAATTTGTAGAAGGAACAAGACTAATGGGAGGATTGGTTTAAAAGATAATGGCAGATAAGGCACAAAAAGCCCAAGAGGCTGCGCTACCTCGGTAGTAAATCAGAAGGAACATAGTAAAAATGGGGTTTGTTTAATGACGGATTTTTTCGAAAACAAAACGTTTTCAACCAAAAAATTATTTCAGATTCGTGATCAACGCCCTAAAAAAACGTTTATCAAAATCGGCGTTCCCCAGCTTTCGAGACAATTACCTAATCTGTTTTTGCCCAAAAATTTAAAAAAATGGATAACTATCTAAATGATGTGTATGATGTATTTTTGCTTTTGTATGTTGACCCTGAGGCTTATTACTAAATTTAATATTGGTTATTAATGTGTACCTCTTCGGAATATTTTTTCTGTTGCCCCTAAACACTTCTTACTATTTTCCACCAATTTTTTTTCATTTTGTTTAATGTCATTTTGCAATTTATTGAACTCCTCAAATTCCCAGCTTATTTAAATTTAACGCGTTTATCAAATTGTTATTTTTTACCATCAAATCTTCAACTTCGCTTTTCAAAGCCTTGTTTTGAGTTTCTAATTGTGCTTTTTTGTGACGCATTTGTTTTTAGTTCCTTTTTTTATTTTTACTTTTGATTAAGGTTGGTTTTAAAGGTCTTTTTGTAGCTGCACCTGACATATTGGAAATTTTGAAGAGTTTGTTGTGACATACTGGACAGCACAGATGACATGACATGTCTACGCATTTTTACTAGTTTTTTTAATTAAACACGAAAGTTTGATGGTAAAAACGTGTTAAATAAAAACGAGGAGGGTCCAAATATAAACCAGAATTGGGCTGTAACCTTATATTTAACCGAAGAGTATATAATTTGTCCATTATTTCTCCACCCTCTAAGTCTAAGCACTTTTGCCAAAATCGTGGAAATTTTAACCCTTTTAATAAGGTGTTGTTAAGTGAAAAGCTTTTCATACATAAACTCCGCAACATTATCATCACCCTAAAATTTGAAGTTGTTTAATGTCATTTTCAGTGTCCAAAGAGGTGATTAATTTGGACTGTAGGGTGGAAAACCTACCGCCCAATAAATTTTTCAAATACATTTGTAGTAAGTTGGGCAGAAAGAGGTCAGGCTTTATCTTGCGCAAAACAGCTCTCTTGAGAGGTTTCTTCTTTTACTACAATAAGGGTTTATGTAGGGAGGGCAAAATAAAAAAGGTATTAATGGTACGTCGTTCTCTGAAAAAATCAGTCAAGAGAACACTCCCTCATCCCAAGAGCCGATGGCCAGCAAGGCACAACATATCCTTTTTTCGGTTTTAACAATTTGAGTAACGCCATTCTTCTCGGTTCTGGGTAAAATAGTGAACCGGTAAGTAAATACGGAATTTAGAAATGCATCATCTCTGTAGATGCTCAGTGGATACTTCAACACGTAGCGTTTGTTTTATTCCAAATCAACAATCTGGGTACAAATCTTGCGCCAATTGTACGGTAATGCAGAAGTTTTCCGACGCTGCTAATACAAATTTGTAGTGCTTTGACATCCTAAGGACTAAGAAAAGGTGTTGGCGAAGTTTTCGGGCCCCCTCGTTCCGTCTACTTTTTAACCGTTGTACGGCCTCCTTTAACTTCTTAAGGGACCCCCCATATTTGAAAATCCTTGGGAGAAACCCAGTCCCGGCAAAAAAATTTAATTCGGGAAGAACACCAGTTTTGGGCGTGCAGGCCGAATAATTTTGATTTGAAAAACCGTTTATAATCCTTAGGCCAACCTGAAATTGTAAATAAACTGCAGCGTAAAACATTTGGGAAATTTTTTGAAGGTTATTATATTTATAAATCTGAATTTTGTTTTAATAAATGGAAAGATAAAAATTTTTTCAGCCTTCTTTTTTTTTTCTTATACTTTTTTGCTTAAAAAAACCCAAAAAACGGATTTGATGCCTATGTCATCATTAAGTCCTTTAGAAATTCCCAAGCTCGGTTTTTTTTTTAAGGGTTTCCGGAATTCTGGAAACCTTTCCCAAAAACACCTGGGTTTTTAAAAGGTTTTTAAAAAAAAAAAACACAATTGAAAATATAATTTTATTGTTTTTTTTTATTTATTAAAAAAAGGATTATTAATAAAAAATTGATAATTATTATTATTTTGTAAATAAAAAACGATAATGAACACAAGATCAAAAAAATTCAATTTTAGAGAAGGGACAATCCGGAAAATTTTGCAATGGGGGTTTTGGATCGTAATTTTTAACCGGGATCCGGGATCTCGGTTTCCCACCAAAATGAATTTTGGGAAATATTTTTCCAAAAAACTAAGTAACCCCTTTTAAATTAAAAATCCTTTATTTTAAAACAAATAACACATAACATAAAACCAAAAAAAACAAAACGTCGTATCTTTCATTTTAAAAAGGAACAAAAAAAATTTTTAAAGAGAAAAATTTTTAAAAAAAAAACGTTTAAAAAAAATTTTTTTTTAAATGCAAAAAACGAATCTATTTGTTGTCATAAATTAACCTTTTTTTATTGCATAAGATCCAGCTTTTAAAATCCTTTCGTTCATGGTAGGAGGAATCGCAAAAATATATCCCAATCAAAAAAAAACCTCGTTAAACCCGTTTTCAAAAATTAAAATTTTGGGAATATTTTTTGTGATATGCTATTATGATATTTTTTTGGGGTTTTTTAACATGTATTTTTTTCCGAGACCTCAATTTTTTTTTGCAACCTTTTTTCCAATCCTTTTTAATTAAATGGGAAGGGCACGTCATCTTCATCTTCATTCGTTTCCCAAGCAAATAAAATTTTTCCCATGGAGATGAACTAGAAATTTCTTTTTTTAAATTTTTTTGATATTTCGCAATTTTTTTCTTTTTGGGAATTTCATTATCTTTGGGATTAAGGATTTCTCTGAAGCGTGATTGTACTTTTTAAAAAGCATTTTAAATAAAAAAAATATAATAAGAAAATTAACAAAACCCCAACCGGGACATAACCCCGGGGTTTTGGGGGGGCTAAAAAATTAAAGGCGGAACCCCGGGGAACGTTCCCCAGGTTGAATGCCCAAATGAGGGGTCTTCCATTTAATTCGGTGTTTTTTAAATTTTAAAAAGGAAAAAATTCATAATTTTGAAAAACACCACCCCCAACGGGGAAACCCCCGAACAATTTTTTTTTTTTTTCTTTTATTAGTGTTTTTCCATATGCAACCCGTGATACTAAAGAAAACCCCAAAAAAAATTTAAAAGGGAAAGTTTCAAAACCGATAAAAAAAAACTGTGTTTATTGGCCGCATTTCTTTTTCACCCTTTTGAAAGAACCAATCCATTTTGTTTTATGCTGTTTTTTATGGGGGTAATTTAAAATATTAAAAACTTTCCGGTACGTTTTCAATTTTGCTTTGATAAACCCAGAGTGTAGTAACAGTAGTACTATAAAAGTTTTTTTTTGTCCTGGGAAATTTTTTAAAAATCTTTTTTAATATTATGAAGAGTATTATTTTTAATAGTAAAGAACAAAAAATATATTTTAAATGATTTAATTCTTTTTAAAATTGATTTATTTTTAAATAAAAAAATAAATCAATTTTATAAAGAAAAATCTTTAATAATATATTTTTTTTTGTTTTTGTTACATTACAAGAGCTTGGGTTTTTCAAATAATTTTAAAAAAGTATAATTTAAAAAAAATTTTTATATAAATATCTTTTTTCTGAGAAAAGCTAAATAATTTTTTTTTAAATTTAATTGTTTATTTTCTGAAACATATTTTTAAAAATTTCCCATTTATAGTTAAACTGATAAAATTATTCAAAATAATAAACAACTTTTATCTATCCTAAATGGAAAATGGGTGTCGGGTCACTGGAAAATTTTTTGTCAAATTTTTTTACCCTTTTAAAAGTTATCCTTTTCGGGGAAGGGTTTTAGGGTGAAAAAAAACGAATTAAAAAAATTTTTCACCGCTTTTCCCCATGCGCATCTGGGGGAGAGTAAGACACTATAATGACCCTTTTGTAATTTTAAGCGTAAAAATTTATGTTAAGATTTTTATTTATAAAAGAAAATTTAAATTTCCAAAACCCCTTTTATAAATAAACTCAAAGGGTTACATTTAAGGCAGGTTAATTTATTTGCTACATTTATGAATAAGACAGACTATAAACTTTCAAGTAAAACAAATATTTTTTGGCAGATATATCCCCAAAAGTTATTAAGGCACGAGAAGACACATATATTTTAAAATTACCCCTGTGGGAGTTCAGATAAGCAAATCACAAATGAACATTCATGTCAAATAATTTTAAGATTTTTTAAATTTGACAAATTTTTCAACCAGTTTTAAAGGGGGAAAAAAAATTCTTTTTTTTAAAGTTTTAAACGTTTTTACCATATTTTTAACGAATTCTGGAACTTTCTTCACTTTGCTATACATTTTGGGACGGATTTTTGTTTTCAAAACATTGTATAACAAAAAAAAAAAAAAAAGGTTAATTTTTTTATATTACACAGAGCAACAAAAAAAAATGGTTAATTTAGTTAAATTTTTTACACAATTTTTGTAGTAAGAACAGAATACGCAATCACAAACGATTTAATGGGGTAGGGTCAAATTTTGATTATTTCGGCACTTATATTAATTAGTTATCCCAAACGATTTGAGTGCCCTTAATGGGGTTAAAATGAAATGGTGCGGTGAAAAACCCCCTGGTTATTTAAAATAAAAATCGTCATTAAATTTTTTTTGTTTATTTTTTTTAAGGTTAAATTTTTTTTTATATTTCCAAAAATTTTTGAATTTTTATAAATCGAAAAAAATTTTATATTTTTTTTTTGTACAAGTTCCATAAGATTTGGAATTCCCGATTTAGAACCGAAATTCCTATTATTTCTAACCGACTTAAACTGGGAATTTCCGATTATCCGGAATTCGATTTAATTCGGAATTTCGACTTACGATGATCAAAGAACCCGACTTAAATCTCAAATTTCCCCTTAGAAAAAAATTAAAATTTAGATATCTGTTGGAATTCCGGACTGGGGTATTCGAGTTTTAAGGGTTTCCATTAGATTTAATTTCCGATTGATCTCGAAATTTCCGATTTATATCTCAATTTTGGGACTTTAAAAATAAAATTAGTTTTCCCCACGCCTTCATACAAAACCATCAATTTTGTTACAACTTTTATTTTAAATTTTTGGGGTTCAATACAAAGAGAAAGAACCAAAGAGAAAAAACGGTTTTTTAAAATAACAGGAAACATTTTAAGGAAAGGGGAACGATCGTTTTGAAATTCACAAAATGCTGCTTTGGTATTAATAGCAATGCCTTCGACAACAGCACTTTTTCCCAAGGTCTTGGTTCATAATTACAATAAATATAAATGACGTGAGCCGTCCGGAAGGCGTGGGGAAACAGTTTTAAAGGGTCCAGGTAAAACCCTTAAACTTTTTGTGGCAAGAGAAATCCGATTAATTTGAAAATAATATATAATAAAAAAAAGTCGACGAAGAGCTCTAATTATTTTTATTCCCAGATTAGATCAGAAAAAAGTACAATTTGTAGTACTTACATAAAGATTTGATTATTTTATTTTTTGTACTCTGTTTCATTCATGTTGTAAATTTTTACCCAAAAATTGTTAAATAAATTACAAACAAATAAGCTGTTTAAAAAAATAACAAAGTTAAAATAATGTTTTTAATTTAACTATTTTTAGGTTTCCGGACTAAAAATCTTAATTTTACCCAAATGTCAGGGGTATTTAAAGTTTTTGTTAGGCGTCGTCAATTTAGGTGATGGCAGCCCTTTTATAACTAGAGCTTTGTAATACAATACATACGGCGTGCAGTTTTCAAATAGTGCCTTATCTAAGTAACATACCTTGGGGCTTAACAAAGTACCCATATCTCTCATATACGCAAATTGAGGGGGCAGGGGCACTGTAAAAAGGCCCCCTTTACCTGTTTTAGACGCTTCATATTTCCATTTATTTAATACTTACATGCGATATGTTTCACTCTTCAAATAATCCTGCAAATGGCTGATGCCCCAGCTGTAACTGGTCAGCTATAAAGGTTTTTCCCATTCGTTACCTTCAAACCTGAACGCAGCTTTGTTTGAAGACATGTCTAAGTTTCCCAGTTCTGGAGGTATGATTGTAAAGGGGGTTACCTAATAAAAAAAACACAATTTTAAGAACAGCTGTAAAACACTAATCCCAAGATTGACCTAAACTGAAATACAGGGTGTACAAAATGTTATGACAGATGTCTGAAGCCAAACAGATTGTTTTTAAATCAAAAATTTGTTATGTCTAAAGGGGTTCGGTACATAAAATGTCAAAAATGACAATCATTTTGCAGAATATGCTGCTTAACAATTTTTTAAAAAATGAAATCGACGCTATATTGTTGGCCCGTTGCTATTCCAGACAACTTAATCTGTATCTAAAACTCAAACCTTAAATTCTTCAGGGAAATTTTACGTTTTTATTCAGTGTCCCACTTCGGTTTCCCGCTGTATTCGGCAAATCTGCATGGCCAATATTCCCACCGATGGATTGAAAGAGGAATGGAATTTTTTTGTGACCATCACGTTTTCCAGATTTAAGTATATGTGATTATTTTTGCAATACTATTTTAAAATTCATTTACAAGACTTCAGTAAAAATTTTCCCAAAATTTATTATGCGGAAAATTTTTAAAAATAGATTTTAGATTTTGACACTCTTCACACTAAACAGACAATTGAAGAAATAAGTAAGTTGGCTTAAATTAACCATTTTTAACGTCAGGAGTCTGCCATAAAACTTTTGACACGTATTTTTCGATTTACTGTATAAAATTTCCTGGGTTTTTTGTTTTTATTACGACTTTTTACCTTGAACATGCAACTCTCTTAGTCTTGTCAGCTCTCCAATTTTTTTTAGGTAATTCCACCAAATCATTTTCTCTTAAACCAAGCTAAAAAACACAGAAATTGACACCAAAAACAGTTATAATAATAAGCTTACAATCTCCAAATTCTTTAAGTTTTTAATTTCCGGGGGTAATTTTTCAAAATCATTGTCACCCAGGTAGAGTGCCCTCAAAGTTTCTAAAAAACAAATCAGTTAAAATATAATTGTTTAACATTTTGTAAATAATTATAAAATATTAATATGTTATTATATCAGTAAAGCCGCCCACAGCACAAAAAGTGCGGGAATTTTTTCTACATCGCCAATGGTAACACAGGTCCACACAAAAAAAGTGGTGTGCGTGGGTGGGTGGTTCCGCTGAACACGAATCTAAAGCCAAGTGTGCACCAAGTGTCTGTGTCTTTTTAACTTATAAAGATAATAAAGAATAGAAAGACAGTCAGTGCACACTGGTTTCTTGAATGGTTTTTGCTATTAGATCTTTGGCTATTTTCTGCAATGACAGAGTTGACATATCTCTTCAATTTTTAAAATTCGTTCTTGCAAAAGGAACGTTTATATGGCTTACCAAACTCATTATGGCCTGGTCTGGGAGCTTTAAAATCGTTCAAAAAACGCTTTTTCCAGCTTGATTTAAAAATAACTTACCCATCATGAAGAAATTACCGGGCAAAGAATCTTCCTTCAAATTATTATAGGTTAGATCTAGAATTTCCAGTACAGGAAAAGCTCCAAACCCTCTGGGCAATGTGTACAATCGGTTTATTGAAAGGTTCAAAATTCTTAGTTTTGGCATGGAAGAGAGGGAAAGTGGAAGTTCTTCAATGTGATTATTGGCCAGATTAAGAATTTCTAGGTTCGTAAGGTTGGCCAAACCAGGTGGGACAGCTACAAAGAATGGTAAATAGTTAAATATCCGTACTTTGTAAATACTTATAGTATTATAATAAAATTTAGAATAATTTTAAATGTATCCTTAAAAATTTACATAACTTAGTTGATATCAATATGAAAATGTATATTTTTAGGGATAAAATATGAATCACGCTGTATAATGATATTGATTCCAGTCAGTGTTGGAAGCTTTGACCAACCACAATATAAAAAAACCAATGATATGACAACAATGTATTTTAAAGTTTGCGGTATAATTTTAAATCACCCTGTATACAAAAATTACTTACATCGTATTTTATTGTCTTAGTGTCAGTCTCGTTACATAGGTCATATTTACTGAAACAAAAACAAATATTAAAATAAATTTTAATTATAAAATGAAAAAAGCCAAATTATATTTTGTTTTTCCCAGTAAAATGTGCTTAAACCACTATACATACTCCTTCATGTATATCGGGTTGCCTGCCTATAAAAAAGCCATGGAATAATACAGTGGTTTGGAAAACGCTTTTTAAGGAACAACTATTTTCCACACTTTAAATAAGAAAGTTTCATAAATGTATGGTGTTAGTATTTCTTAAGAAAAAACAGCAAAATATTTTTTGTAGTACGTTTAGTAGTTTTTATATATAAATTAAATTAGTCGTGTACACAATATGGTTTTTTTCTTGTATCAGTGTACGAAGGCTAAAATCCTAACATACTGTGGGTGACTTATTGAGAGACACAAACAAAATACCTAAAATTTTGAGGTTTTTAGGGAAGAAGATTTCAACAGGCAGAAAATTCTACAGCCTAGTCACTCTACAAACAGAGTGCAGTTCGGGGCCTCTTCAGATGGACGGTAAAGGGATGCATTAAGAATATGAAAATTGCACTTTAAGACACGTAATTGGAAATCTCTAGTGAAGAAATAACTTTCACCTACTTGTCAAAGCAAAAGCTGTAACATACCTGTAAAAGAGTGACATGTCTCCTACAGTTAGTCGGTGGTCAAGAGAAAAAAGCGTTTTTGTAAGAGTGGTGTCATTATTATGGCGAACGGCTATTCCTTAAATGGAATCCAAAATGCTAAAAGTTGTGGAAGATGTTATTCCCAAACATAAAAACAGTATTCCAATTTGGGATACATGCGGGCTATACAAATTAAAAGGGTAGAAATACTTTTTCGTCTGAAAAAAAAATTGCGCTTTTTTGAAGCTACTGTTACTACAGATCTAATGTAATTGTACCAATTAAGGCCATCCTCCAAAATATCGGCCAAAGGGATATGCCTCTTTTCTGTAAATCTAGTTTTTAAGGCATTAAGTTATTAAATATAAACAAATTAAAAGGCAACTAAGCTGATCTTAATTTGTATTTTGCAGTTTTCACGCTAAATTTTTATTTTTATATCATCTATCAAAACGTTATTTGTGTTTGGACAAATTTTGCAAAACATATTTCGTCCGACTATTAGAGATTTGAAACCACTGCATCGGTGTATGTTTAGTTGCCTAAACGTTAACTCCAGAAAACAGAGTATACATATTTATTCGATCATCTGTTTTTATAGTGAACTAGATTGAAAAACAACATACCAAATTTGGTAAAAGCGAGATTTTTACTGATCAAAAGGAAACTTACGCAAGCCGGGCATCTCTTCAAACGTGGACACACCTCTATCAAATAAATCGAGCTCCGGATTTTTAATTTCCCGGGCTTCTTCGAGCACTTTTTTTGCCTTCGACATTTTCGCGTTGTGTGGCAAACACGAAACTGAAGGTGCGGTTTCCATGGTGGCCTTGCGCGCCTGTTCGCGGTTGTTTTTAAAAATTTGAATAAATTGGCGGGCAAAGATTGTATACGATCCCGTCGGCGGACTGGTTTCGAATGAGCGAGTTTTTCGTAATTTTTCTGTGGGTAGACAAGGATAAAAGATGTGTTTATATGAATTTTATTGGTTAAAACAAGCTGGACATATGCCAAGTTTTTTAGATTGCAAAATTTTGTAAAGTGTTTATTTTTTATGGGAGTTTGAAAAATCAAATGGCTGACCAAAAATACATGTTTCATATAATTTTACTCATTCTTATTTAATTCATATCTAAATCGTTTTATTGAAGCATTAGCATTAAAAATAAATGCCATTTAGTTTATTCAGATTTTCAAATGCAATGTTCAACAAGACTTTACATAATATAATTACAATTTTAGTACAAAAAAAATGCAAAAGCAGCCATTTTCAATTAGACGTACAAAAAAATAGTGTATTGTTGGTTGCCTGGTTATAAAGACCAGAAGACATTAAAAATATGCCCATTACTCAAGCCATTACTGGATTACCTGATAGTAGTGTTCCTTAAACATCGATAGTACAAACTATCGATAGTTATCGATATAATTATAAAAAATATCGATACTATCGAGTTTCAAATAATTCCTAAAATAATTAAAAAAAAACATGGAATTTGAACACCTCAATATTTTGATTTTCATTGTTGTGGTATATCCAAACAAAAACAAAAAGTAAGTAATGGAAGAACCTCGATAAAAACAATCTAAATGTAAATAAATACCAGTAAGAGGAAGACAGAAGACACCTTAAAAAATAAAAAGTATACAAAGTTTGACATAAATTCCGGTACTTCCCATTTCGATTCCACAAATACAGGATAGAATACTGTTATGTTTGTTATGTGTTTAAAGTTAATTAATTTAACTTCTTTGTATCTCTACTAGAGGGCAATAATGACCTATACCGTAGATACAATTTTAATTTTTCGATGTAGTATGTAGAGTTCTCGATATATTTTTCGATAGTACATTTACATCGATAGTATCGATGCACATGTTCTATCAATAACTATCGATAGACTATCGATGTTTAAGGAGCACTACCTGATAGGGAGCACAGTATTTTATTTTTAAACTTGGAATAATCCTTGAAGGCTTTAAGCCCAAGTGCTAACCTACCATGGGTGTCTTAAGCGTGATAGAAGGTTATGTTAACATAAGACTTAAGGCTGGATTTAGCTCTGACATTGGTCGAACGTATATCTAACTATATCAATAAAAATGTATGATGACTACAGTGCAGAGCGCGTACCAATCTATCAGCTCTGCACGGTCATAGTTTTTATTAATCGATGTCAGCGCTAACCCTCGATCGAGTATTGAATTCAGCCTAAATATTTACAGATTTGGAGAAGAAGGAAAAACCTTTGCGACCGGTATGTTCTACACTCTAGGGATAAAAGAGCGATCTAAGTGGGAAGCTCAAGAACTCTTTAGTTGGAGTATTAGAGGATGAATAAGAGTGGCACTACATGTTGGGAGCTGCCATAGGAGAAATTATACTGGCCAATTTCTCAAAGCAGAGGCTGTGAAAGTACCTATAAAAGAGTGACAGATCCTCTACAGCCCGTCGGTCGGTGGGCAAGAAAAGGAAGCTTTCCTGTAAGTGTGGGATCAATAATAAGGCGAAGTGAGCGAAACAGCTCTTTTTTGAATGGAGTCAAGAATGCTAAGATTTGTGGGAGACGTCATTATTATAGAGACATAAAAACAATATTCTCAACAGGGTCTGATTTGGAATGCATAGAGAGTATACAGAATTGAAGGGGAGAAATACTTTCGGGCTTGAAAGACTATTTTAGCGTAAAATGCATTAAACTAAACAAGATTTTTGGCGCCCCAAACCAATATTAGTTCAAGGTCCTGTGAACGAGATATCTGCATTACCCTGCGCAAATCAGGTTTAGTGACTGATGGCTTGAGAAAGTAAATATTAGAGAGTATAATGTATTATTTTCAGCAAAGTTGAGGTGGAAGACCGTAGGAAGGAAGTTTGTTAAGGAGCACAGAATGCCAGATCTGGTTAAAAGCTTTGGATATGTCAGGAGCAACAATCTGGGATTCACTAAAAACCTCAAGACTAGTTTCAGTTTTGCAAGACAAAGGAAGAAAGATCTGCTGTGAATCTTTTGTGACGGAATTCGTTCTGTTTTGAACCTTAAATAGGAAAAAAAAAATTTAGTCTCAAATTAAGATAATGTTATAAAAAATACAAATTTTTATCAATACTAAATAATTTCTATAAATTTTTCATAAGATTTATTCTTTAAAAACCTCTAAAAAGGGTGTTTTTTGCCCTTTTAGGGGTAACGCCGGTTTAGGGGTTTCAGGACCCCAAAATTCGGAATCGGCGACCCAAAAAACGTACTCTGGGAGTATCTTCTAGGTGACTAAAGACCATTTAATAGGTTTTTTATAGAATTTTTCCTAAAAAGGGTGTTTTTTGCATTTTTAGGCATGATGCCCGAATTCCCGAGCTGCAAGATCCCGAAATTCGGAATCAGCGACTCAAAAAACGTATCCCAGAGGTAGTCGATCACCACTTGGCGAAATTGGGCACCCAGGACCCGCGTTTTAAATGCCGATCAATCGGCATTGCAGGCCAATGCCTCATAAGCTCCTCGCTGTCGCATACGACAACGAAAAAGTCCGCCCTGGTCCAAAGTATAATGTGTTGCCTACTTGACATTTATGGCACATAGGTACTGATTTTTCTACAAAATTTCGTGGAATTTTGTTACTGCGCAGGATCATAAAGGTACCCTTATGACAGTTATTTTCATAGTGCACCGGACATTTTTTGATCAAATAGGTCATTGCTGCATTCTTCCTTTAACCTTTAAACTTCCTTTGTTTTCATCGACCTATTTTAACGTCTGAGCCTGTCATAAGATTTTGTACATATAAATTTTCTTGATACCCTGTACATTAAATACCTATGTTAGTTTTTTTAAAATAATTTTATCCACAACTGTATGCAATATATCTCACGTTTTCCTACATAAACATGCAAAGGATCAATCAATTAGAAGCCGAATGCAAAATGCATTTTCCATTAGATCAATATTACGTTGATGTGACAGCTATCAGAATGTTATTTAGATCAAACAACTGATATTTTCTCGCAACCTTGTAGGGAAAAATCGTTTTCTTTGCAAATGTGAAGTTATTTATCGTTTAGTAATGATGTTGAGTTTTTTATTATAGGTGCATATACGTGACCATCCTAAGTTTTTATACTGAAGATATTTTAAGACAGATTAACGTAAATCAAAAGAAATCAACAAAAACAAGGCATATGATTCAAAAAGTAACTTGCTATTGTTTATTCGTTGAGTCACATTTGTCAAATTTTTAAATGTTTTAAAACATACGTACCTGAAATAAAATAGAGACTAATCCTAAATTCTCAGTTTGTGTTAAGTGCATTTTTGACGAGAGAATAGACCAGATGATTTCCCGATACTCATTTAAAAAGAACTTCGAGGTAAAAATTTCAGATCGAAGTGAGTGGCAGAACCCGATCTCCCCGGCACGGTTAGAGACATCATCTGGTATACGGACGGTTCCAAAACCGAAGGGGGAACTGGAGCGGGCGTATACAGTGAAAGGGGGAATTCCCCTTCCCCACTATGAACACACAGTTCTGTATTTCAAACGGAAATATATGCTTTACTGTACAGTGCAAAAGAAAAAAAGAAGGGTGATAAAAACAAGCGAATCTGCATGATAACAGACGGAAGCGTCACTGGGATCATAAAACCCCCCAAGGTAACCCCCAAGCTGACATAACAGGGGTAGCGCGGGGGGTTTAGGGTTAAAAACCCCCATGAGAAAAAAAAATTAACGCCACATGGCTGGAGATAAGCGACAACAAGGTGGTCACGTGGTCAGGCAGTACGGTTATGCGGGCGGTGTATGCGATTGTAAAGCTATTTTTAATGCAGATTTAGTTGGCTAGTGATAATCTTTTAAAGAAAAATGGCAAAGCGATCAAATCAAAGCTCACTGCTAAATTTTTTTTAAAAAAAAAAGTTAACTGAAGACAATGAAGAGAAAAACAGGCATCAAATTTAGAATATAATCGTTACGGATAAAAATACAGAAGTCAGCACAAAGTGCTTAAAAGGTTTGGCGGATGATTTTGAGGTTTCGTATTAAGTATAAGAAACTGTCTGTCTGTATGAATTTTAGTCCAATTGGGGTCAATTGTATTTTCCGTTCTCGCCAGAAACTCGGGAACTGTAAAAGGTTGAAATGAGTGGGTTTAAAAATTAAAAAATATGTTTATTTATTAATTTATTCACTTGAAATGTGGAAATGTGGTTTCCATGTAGATTTCGATTGAGTACAATGTTAAAAACTTTAAACTATTTTTTTATTTTAGAGTATTTTAGCGATAGACAGGTAAAAAAGAGTTACCTACTCCCAATGTTTATAATAATAATGATATTGCTGTCTTAGAAAACGAGAATTTGTGTACCCAAAAGAGAAAAAATTTTAAATACGGTGTGGGTTCTACAGATAGACTTCAACTTTCCCAGTAGGGAGACAGAAATTTAAAATTTCAATTTCAGTGGCTCGGAAAGTATAAGTGGCTAGCATTTTCTGGCACTGAAGATGGCGCTTACTGTAAATTTTTGGGTTTATCCCTCCTACTGATAAATCGGCGGTGGGGGAACAAAGGGTTAAACTTTTTTCCAAATTTTTTCAACGGGAAAAAAGCACTGAAAAATTTGAAATAAAAAGCAAGTTATTACAGAGCTTCTACTAAAAAAATTGACGTCATTGAAGTTGGTTGTCTCAGGTATATCTGAATACATATACAAGTATTACAACCAAAGTGATCTACCTCTCCATACAACAGTATCAAGGTATTAGTTTCACAATAAAATTAACTTTTTCGGATTTCATAAAAAATTGTTGTTTGGGTCAAAAAGTCTGTTCGTCTGTGTGTGTATGGGTTTGTATTTTTCAATACACAACCAATTTAAATTTAAAATTGTACTATCATTGTTAATAAACTTGTTTGAAAATCTTTGTTAAAATTTTGAAAACCCCCCCCCTTAGATCGCTGGCGCTACGCTACTGCATGGGAATGCCAAAAAAGAAAGTCCTGAGAGATGCAACAAAAACTTTTTGTGGGTACCAGGACATTCGGGAATAGAAGGCAACGAAAAAGCGGATGAGCTAGCGAGACAGGGATCATCCACACCATACTTTGGATCAGAACCTGCCCTTGGAGTGACCAAAACCACAGCACAAGGGCAAACCAGGGAATGGATCCGAAACAAACACAAGGAATACTGGGGAAACCTCAGTAGAATTAGACATGGCAAAAGCTTTATAAGGGGCCCATCCAAAAGAACGTAGGAATAACTACTCAGACAAAGTAGAAAAAGACTTCATATAATAGTAGGGTTGCTAACAGGGCTCGATAACCTAAGAGGACACCTACACAAGATAGACTCATACAATGGGAACCCAAGTTGCAGAATGCGTGACGAGGGGAAAGAAACAGCCTACCATACCTGTGCGAATGTAAAGCATTGAATCACAAAAGACGGCATTATTTGGGCAACCGGAAATGAGCCCACGGGGTATCAACCAACCAGTCTTTAAGAAGGAACAAGGAACAAGACTAATGGGAGGATTTAAAAAAATTGGGGATTAAAAAAGCCCAAGAGGTCCTTGGTAGTAAATCAAATTTGGAAGAAAAAATTTCATTATTACATATTTTGGCAGGTTCATTCAAAACCCCAATAAAAAAACGTAAATGGTATTATTGCAGTTTCTCAGATTCCCATAAAAACCTAAAATAATCGTTTCTTTTCAAACGGATGAATTAAATCAATTATATAAATTTTTTTTTTTCTTAGAAATGACCTGCTAAATCTTTTGTGACACCCTTATTATTAGCGTTTACTAATTATGTCAACACATTTATATAAATACAATTATTTAACGACATAATTATTTTTTTTTTAGGTATTATACATTTTAAGTTATTACCAAGACTTAAATAATATTTCTAAATTAGAATTTTTTGTTATTCATTAAAATAGATATCCTTTGAATACGCCTTTAAAAATATTTTTAATTTTAAGATTTTATCTTTTTGTACCTAAAATTCTTTGCCAATTTTTCAACCTACCATGGGAATTTTTTTTTAAAAACTGCTGCAATTTTGTTTTGTCATGTAAGAAGACAAAGAAATTTTTTGAACCTATTGGGGTAAAAATTTAGTGATTTCTAAAGTGAACCTTTAAATATTTTGACGGATTATTAACTTAACAAAAAAGCGTCGAGCGTTGGTTTTAGTTCCAGAAGGAAAATGCTTTTTTCTTGTGTGCGCAAAATTTTGCCAAAATATCGCAAAATTTAATTTTCCCGGAAATTTTTGCCCGCATTTTCGTTCTGCTTATTATCCGTTTTATGGTGATTTTTAATGTTTAATAACTCTGGTTTAATAATATTTAAAAAAAAATTCTCATATTCTTTTATTGAATTTTAGTACATTTGGCGCTTAGTAAATATCCCTTCAATTTTCTTTATTATCATTTTAATATTTTTCCATACCATGTATTTTAGACACCATGTAAAAATAAAAAATTAAGAATTTTTCTTGTTTGACAACAATACAAACATTTTCTTATGTCACGGAAGCATCAGAAAATTCGGTCTTTAAAATAAGTTTTTAAGAATGGAGAAAAATTCCGGATGTTTTAAAAGCCGCAAGTTTGGCCAATTAGAGCTCCTGCCGGCAAAATCAAAAGAAAGTAGAGAAACATTAATTCATTTCAAACATGGTGTGAAAAAAGGCGTTAGAACTTTGAAAAGGAGGTATTTTAGCCTATTTTTCTTAAATTAAGCAAGGAATTTAGTCCAAATACTTTAGGTCGAAATACCCATGCTGAAAAGTGTTTTAAAGATAAAAAAAAAAATGAGATATCGGCAAGTTTTATAAGTTAGCACATTTATTAAGAAACAAAATGAGGCTTTCGGCCAAAAAAGTCAAGGATTTTTTTAAAAGAAAAATATCTACATTTATTAATGGAACCTGATGAAATATATCTTTTGATAAAAATTGCGACCATTTTTGGACTTGCTGGCGCCTGCAGCGAGAAGAACTCGCAAAAATGAAAACATCCGACATCGAGGACAAAGGCAACCTAATTGTTGAAGATTCCAGACGCAAAAAAACTATACCTTACGTACTTTCGTCCTGTCGAAGAGATCAACGACGGAAAGTATTTGTTCTTAAATCGGAAGCATACAGCATTACGGCCACCGACAACACACCAATGGTTTTTCGTATATTTCAAAAAGGGGAAATTGCACACAACAATGCGTTGGGATCAATACATTTGGGAAGATGCCTTCTGAGATAGCAGCATTTTTAAAGTTGCCGAATCCAGAGCTATATACCGGCCCTTCCGGCATTCTCCGCGCAAATTCCGGAAAAGGACTTATAGAATAAAGCGAATAGGCGGTAGCCGAGGGATACATTGAAGAATAACAGGCTACAAAATGGTGTTAATAAAAAAATTAAACTGCAACAAGCCAAAAACTCTCAAAAGCCAGATGAAATGACTGTTCCACAGACGTGTTAATCAACTAAAACACAATATTTCGTCTTAACATCGAGCAGCGAACCATCATCGACGTTCCTAAAAATCATTTGAAATGGCATAAACCTTCAACTGCAATAATTGTACTTTTAACATTAATATTGTTAATAATAATTAATAATAGTTTTTTTTGTATAATCAGTTAAAATAAAAATTTATTTATTTACTTGTATTCCTTTTTGTCGATGGGCTTTTCAGAAGAACAAAAAATCGCTATTATGCGTCTTTTTTATGGTAGCAATAATAATGTGACGACAGTGCAAAGGAAATATTACTTATTATGTTCTTGACAACGGGTACCATCTATAGATACTATTTAATACATGGTAAGAAAGTTTATTGAACGAAAAAGCTTTAAAATGACTTCAGCACGAAATGATAATAAAGTTTTGGATATCCTCGTTTTTTCAGGATAATTATTATAATTTTTTTAGTGGACTAGCACTAACTACTTTTAATAATTTTAAAAAATCCTGAAATATCAATCTCGCATGCGGAATCTTAACTTAATAAAACAGATTATAAAATTTATTAAACCTAAAAAAATTTTTCAAATTTTATCCTTACAAATTTATGTGGTTCAGAATCTTCCTGAACAAAACATGCAGGCCCAAGTATGATTGGAAATAGGTGGTTTATGCAGCAGAACAAAGTTTTTAAATAAAATTTATTCACCGACAAGTCTTCCTTCACTTTAGCAGGAATGTTTAATCAAAAAAAAACATTTTTGTCCAGAAAAAACCCTCACTAAATTCAGCAACATCACAATTTTATTGTTTTTTAAACATTAAATTGTTTTAAAAAAAATTTTTTTTTTATTTTTAAAAAAAAATTTAAAGGAATTTTTTTTTTTTCAAAGAAATTTTTTAAAACATTTTAAAAAAACCAAAAAAAAAGGCCAATATTGATTTTTGCAAAATTTTAACCCCCCCCGCTAATTTAAAAAAAAATTAAATTTTGGCCCCTTTTTAAAAATTCTATATTGCTTCAAAATTAAATTTTGTTTTTATTTTTTTATTGAATCCCCTAAAACCTTTTAAGATAGAAAATTTTTCCTGGGGTTGATTAATTTTTTTAAAATTTAAAAAAAGGCCAAAAAATTAATTTTTTAATTTTGTTAAATTACAATTTTAAATTTTTTAGTTAAAATTGGGGCCTTAGAATTATTTTTTTGTTCCTTTTTTTAAAAATTTTTAAAGGTTTTGAAGCCCAAAAGAAAAAAGGCAAAAACCCAAAAATCCGGCAAAAAAAAAAGGGGTTTTTTTTCCCTTTTATTTTTTAAAAAAAATTGCCAAGTTAAACCTTAACTTTTTTGTTCCCCACGGTCATTTTTTTCCTTTTAATTTTTAAAATCCGCAAATTTTTTTGGGTTTTTTAAAATTTAAAATTCCCCCCTTTTTATAAAAAAACCCGAAGAAACGGAAGGTTAAAACCCCCCAAGGGGTTTTGTTTTAAACCCTAACGAAATAATTTTAAAATTTTTTGCTTTTAAACATTTGTCTTCAAACGGTGGGAAAGGCCCCCTTTTTTGGGTTTAGCCTTTTTAATTTCCGGGGGTTCTTCGTAATTTTTTTAAGGGGAAAAGGGAAGCCGCTTTCATGGGGGGAAAAAAGTAAATGGGGGCCTGACCTTTAAAACCGGGTTAAACCCTTTTAAGGGGGCCCCCCAAAAAAAACAAAAAAAAAAGGTCCCGGAAAGGGGGTTTTAAATTTTTCAATTTTTTCCTTTTTAGAAATTTTTTGGGGGAAAGGGGTTTTTTAAATTGGGAAAAACAGGTGCTTGGAAGGGGCCCCAAATTAAACAAAAAGGGGGACCAAACCCTTTTTTTTTAGGGGAAAGGGTTTCCCCTTTTAAAAAACAAAACCGGTTTTAAAAAATTTTTCGGGAAAGGGGCCCCCCGGAAATTTTCCGGCCGGGGAAAAGGAAACACTGGTTTTTTCCCTAATAAAAGGGAAAACCGGTTAAGGCAAAACCCACGTCCCTTTTAAGGGAAAAAAAGGGGAACCCCTTAAAAAACTTTCTTGCCGTTTTTAATTTTTTAAAAGGGAAAAAAAAAAAAGGGACCCAAAAGAAAAACAATTTCTGGGTTGTCCCAAAGCCAGGGTAAGGGGGATGAAAAAAACCTTTCTCAATGGGGAATTCGAAATTTAAATTAAAGGGGCAAACCCCAATGGGGAAAAAATTAAAAATGTACCCCAACATGACCGAGGAATTGCTTTGGAGGGGGTTTTTAAAAACCAAAACCTAACCTAACCTAACCTTGTGGGCGACTCACAGTTTAAAAAAACTATTACTAAATTATAAAAAAAATTGATATCTATAAGCTCCAAACTTTTGCCTTTAAAGCGGCAAAATCGTCTTTTAGCCGAAGATAATTTTTTTTTTTTTTAAATATATTAATGAGTTCCGGACAAAGGCAACCGAAGAATTTATTAGCATTAAGATAGGTCTTTAAAAAATATACTTAAAAGAGGTATTATTAATATGATCATCAAAACGATTTTTTGTTAGATATATATTTAAAATACAATTTTTACACTTAAAAAACGATCGTTTTGACATTTTTAGCTAGTTACTATGGTTGTTATGCCACTCTCAAAAAACCGCTGAAACCATAGAAACGTAAAACGGCATTAAGAGTTGAGCGGATTTTTCCCTTTTAAATTTGTCCTTGTACGGACTTTCTGATACACTCTGTATACATAACGTTATTTCAAAGAGCAGAGCAGCGGAAACTAAAATATTTTTGTACAAAACATTTTTACCAATTTGAATAAATAAAGCAATAAACGGGGGGTCTTACTTCACAGGCTTACCCTGTATGTATTTTTCAGTTGGTATTTATAAATATATTTTAACCATAGAATTAATGATTTTAACCAACACTCGACGTTTTATTAGGTTAAGTTAATTATGTATCTCAAAATATTTTAAGGTTGGTACCTTAAAAATCACCAAAATATTCACGAAAATAGCAGCAAATAAAATTTTACGCGAGAAATCCTTCAACCTCCACTTAAAAGTAGGCTTTGATTATTTTGTTATATTCAATCGTTTTCAAATATTTTTGACACCTGTGCAATTTTGATTATAAATTCAAATTATTTATATATTTACAATTAGAGTAGTTTGAACACAAGAACATTTTTTATTGTGTTTTAAAAATTTTTTTCTTTAAAATGAGTCAAGAAAATAAGCAGGCGACCACTGAGAGTCAAGTTGATAGAGAAATGAAACTTATGCAAGCTGCTTTTGGTAATAACAGCGGTTCAGAAGATTTGGAGAACATCTTTAACGACCTAAAAATGATGGAAAATCTGTTAGATGATATTCAGCAGCAAGTAATACCATTAAGAATTGAGGTAACTTGTGCGCTGGCGAAATTTAATGAAACTCGTGAAAAATTGTTTAATATGAATTTGCAATAATCCATAAGAAATTCAATTTAAAACTAAAAATATATTAATAGTTGTGGTTAGCTTTTAGAGGGTTTTTCAATTTCTTTTCCTTATTTCTTGTTACATAAAAATTAAATATGTTTAAAAAATTAAAGGTGGGTTTTTGTCCAATATGTAATACGTACAGGGTCAACCAATGAGAAATGAACAGGGCCTGCGATTCGTCATATTTACAAAAAAAACGTAGCCATCTTGGTCATTTTTGTCCAAAGAATCTGAAAAAGTATTAAAGAAAATGATTTTTATTGAAATAAAAGCGATACGATATAAAATTATCATTTTTGTTATGGGGCATCTTGTTTATTATTATTTTTTTAAGAGCGTCTCATTTTTTTTTCTTTTTAAGATAATAGATTTCTCATTTTTTTGAATATTGATGTTTTGAAATTTTTGGTATTTAGTGTTATCTTTTTTTATTTTCTAATTTAAACCGCAAATAATTGATATAAATTAAATTCTGTTGATACTTAAAATGAATACGAAATCCTTATTATTGAAATGATGTTCTAAGTTGGCGTTTCACTTTTTTTTACAATGGAAAAACTAAATATCGAGCACTAATAAAATGGTTCCATTTGGAAGGTGTAGCACGCAAAACAAATTTATAAGCGATTGTTAAAAGTATAAAAGACTTCTCACCTTTAGTTAGAATCCCAAACTTCCTAACTTTTGAAATATAGAGCGGAAACTTTTTAAGAAAAATAAATGCTTTTAGGCTTTCTTGCAACAATGTGGGTAACCACCTTCTACTCTGGGAAAGGGTTAAAATCTGCAATCCTCAATGTTTTTTCTAATGTATTGTTTTATATCGCTAAGCTGCATTGCTAACTTCGTACTGCAGACCAGAGCTGTCGGTAATTGAATTAAAATAATTGAAAAATCGTATTCAATTACTTCTTAAATTACTTTAATTCAATTACTTTCCGGAGAAGGTTTTTGTATTTGAATTATCCATTAATATCATAATGTAATCGTAATTGGTATTCGATTTTCACGAATCCCAAGTTATTTAGTTACTTATAAAGTAATTCGCTTACTTCTAAAGTAATTTAATTTCTTAGAAATTAATTTAATTACCTAATAAATAATTGAATTACTACGAAAAATTTAATTACCTTTCTTTATGGAAAAACTGCCGAAATTTTGGCCAGCCAGAAAGAGCATATCTTAAAACACGATGGACCGCTTTGAATCCAGCGAACGCCGCCTCCGCGCCTATTTAGTATTTCCGATTGATGCTTACTGCCACCGTTTTTATCCTTTTTGTGTGTGGGAAAATCCGTTGATATTGGGGGTAGGAATTTTTTTTAAATTTTAGAGTCATTTAATGTTAAACTTGCCGAGAAAACAGTTTGAATAGTGTGACGTGCGCCTATGATGCATATTAGTATAAATATTTTATTTGGTTAGTGTATCGTGTTTAATATATATATAGTAATTTAAAAAGAGTAATTGCTAAAATATTTAATTACTTTAAGTTTTTATTGATAATTAAATTACTTTGAACAAACATGCTGGTAATTGGTAATTTTAATTGAATTACTTTTTAAAAGTAATTGCGACAGCTCTGCTGCAGACTTGTTCTCGGTTTAAAGCTAAAATTCACTAAGTAACATTTTTTGGTTTAAAAAATAACAATAATGTTATACAAAAATTGTGATAAAGATAAAAAGAAAAACCGTCAGCATTAAGTTTAATATTTCACTAGAGAGGTTTAGTAGTCATAAACGTATTTGATGTGTTTTTTTATATGATGGAATATTTACAGCGAGCTATTAAGTAGTGTAAGTACCTTTTAAAAAGAATTGTATTTAGTGACTTTTACCTTTAAACCAACGATGCATTTAATTTTTTTTACTAGAACACAGCATAATTTACGAATAAAATGCACTAGATATTTGCCGATCTATATCGCCGCCAAAGATTTTAACAGCGCTAGACGAAACAAGACGAGAATATATCAAAAGACTGGCTATCGCAGTGTTAAAAAATGAATAAAAGAAGAAATAAACATTTTATTTCAAGAAAATATTATAGAAGAGATCAATAATTCTGGTTTTTTTATATCCAATTAATTTTTAATTTGTATACAGGGTGTTTCCTAACTACGGTACGAAACTTCAGAGGGTGATTGGCTAGGTCGTTTTAAGAAAAAAAGTTTTTATGAACATATGTCCGGAGTTGCTTCGTTTCTGAGATACAGGGCGTTGAAGTTTAAAGAAAAAAACGGTATTTATAAAATATCATAAATATCCTAAAACCGATTTGGTCGAAATTTGGTGCAGTTATTTGAAGTAATAAGGTGCTTATTTAGCTCTAACTAGATTGAAATTATTAGCTCCAGTGGCGTCTCAGTGGGCACCACAGCCATATTATTGACGAAAAAGTACACCAATGACTTTTTCTTATAGTTTTTATATTTTTTAAGATTAAGCAACTAAAAATACAACTTTTTACTTTCTGTGTTTTCTTCATATCTAGCTTCGTTTTCGAGAAAAAAAAATAAAAACCGCATTAACTCATTCTAAAAGCTATCCATGGACAACAAAATAAAAACCAAAAATAAAAAATAAACACTTTCGACCTTAAAGTAAATGAGCAAAATGTCCACCTTCTGATAAAATACAGGACTGCAACCGATTTGTCATTGAGTGTCTGACCCGTGCAAAAATTCCTGGAGTATTCCTTATGACATTCAAATTGTCAATTAACCGATTCCTCAAGTCATTCACATCTAGTACTGGAGTCTTATAAACAAGAGCTTTCAAATGGCCCCATAAATAGAAATCTAGATGATTCATATCAGGACTGCGAGGTGGCCAATTTTGAGGTCCTGCACGTCCAATCCAGCGATTAGGGTAGGTGATGTCGAGATGCTGACGAGCAAGAGTACTAAAATGAGCTGGAGCCCCGTCGTGCATAAACCACATGTTGACTCTTACTTGTACGGGTACTTCTTCTAACAAAATGGGTAAATGATCTTGCAAAAAGTCCGTGTAGGATTCACCTGTTAAACTTGCTGGTAAAAAAAATGGGCCAATTAGGTAGTCACCAATAATTCCTACCCAAACGTTCAGCGAAAATTGTTGCTGAAAATGACTTTCTCTAATAACGTGGGGATTTTCGTCGGCCCAAAAATGGTCATTGTGAAAGTTCATAATATCATCTCGTGAAAAATTTGCCTCGTCCGTAAATAAAACATTTGGTAAAAAATTATTATTGTATGCCATGGTATGAATCAACCACCTGCAAAACATTAATCTTGTTTGAAAATCCCGAGGTAGCAGAGCTTGGACCCGCTGTATGTGATATGGGTACAGGAGGTTTCTTTTAGAACTTTCCAAACGGTTTTTGGGCTGACTTCAAGCTGCTGTGCAATCTTCCTGGTACTATTTGAAGGATCTTCTTCTATCGCATTAAGTATAGCTTCTTCTAATTCTGGTGTTGTTATAGTTTCTGGTCTTCCACCACCTGTATTTTTATTAAAACTCCCAGTTTCACATAACCTTGCGTGTAGCGTTCTAAATGTTTTGGCACATTGAATTACTCTGTTAGGATATCTGTCCTGGTAAATTCTTCGTGCTTCTTCCGCATTTCCATTTGCTAATCCATAAATCAAGTGCATCTCAGCCATTTCAGCGTTAGTAAAATTATTCATGTTCACTGCTAATTGACAACTCTAAATTTTACTGATATGACAATACTATCACTGTGAGCTGGTCTCCAAAGCGGGTAAGTAGGTACTAGATTGGACTTCGTAATAAGTTGTTATAAAAAGCAGATGTGGTATGCCAAAAATGGGATAATAAAAGTCGTACAGGTAAAATGTTTATTTTCATAGTAAACAAGATATGAGGTTGCTTCATCTAAAAAAAACTAAAAAAACCAAATCCTTTAAGGATATTTATGATATTTAAATATCGTTTTTTTTTAAGTGTCAGACACTCAATGACAAATCGATTGCAGTCCCGTATATTATGAGAAGGTGGACATTTACTTTAAGGTCAGAAATTGTTTATTTTTTATTTTTGGTTTTTATTTTATGTTGTCCATGGATAGCTTTTAGAATGAGTTAATGTGGTTTTTATTTTTTTTTTCTTGAAAACGAAGCTAGATATGAAGAAACCACAGGAAAGTAAAAAGTTGTATTTTTAGTTGCTTAATCTTAAAAAATATAAAACTATAAGAAAAAGTCATTGGTGTACTTTTTTTCGTCAATAATATGGCTGTGGTGCCCAATGAGACTCTACTGGAGCTAATAATTTCAATCTAGTTAGAGATAAATAAGCACCTTATTACTTCAAATAACTGCACCAAATTTCGACCAAATCGGTTTTAGGATATTTATGATATTTTATAAATACCGTTTTTTTCTTTAAACTTCAGAAATCTCAGAAACGAAGCAACTCCGGACATATGTTCATAGGAACTTTTTTTCTTAAAACGACCTAGCCAATCACCCTCTGAAGTTTCGTACCGTAGTTAGGAAACACCCTGTATAACCAATATAATTTATAAACCTTGAGGGGCACTAGCAAGCCCCAAGGTAACGTCCAGGCTGACAATGGAATGCCAAAAAGAACTGGAAGTCCTGGGAGAACACAACATGGTAACTCTCCTGTGGGTATCAGGACATTTGGGAATAGAAAGCAACGAAAAAGCGGATGAGCTAGCGAGACAGGGATCATCCACACCATACTTTTGACCAGAACCTGCCCTTGGAGTTTCCAAAACCGCAGCACGAGGGCAAAGCAGGGAATGGATTCGAAACAAACACTGGGTAAAATCTGGTGAATTAAGTCCGGAAACCTTAAAGGCCAATTTAAATCCCAAAATCGTGAAATGAGTCGCCCATAAAACACTTGTCGCAGAACTCTCATAAAGTTTCTAGAGGTATGTGTTGTTGCTTCATTTTGCTGGAATAATAACGAATTAATTAGTAAACTTCTTATTTGTAATTCAGAAATAAAAAGCATCTCTAGCATATTTACTAACGCTCGAACGTCATTCT
>JAHBCN010004661.1:61616-103222 GCA_019359885.1 Listronotus oregonensis | reverse complement strand
AAAAAAGCTTAAAAGAGAAAATGATTTGAAAGATATTCCTGAAAGGACTTTGTATGGTTACATGAATATAATGTTGACTTGCGAAAAGGGTTCATCAAGGTATCTTTTTATAAATGGTTTAAAATTTGACTATTATATGTTTCCTATTAAGATTGGAATAATTGAATATGTTAACATTGACTCACCCGTAAAAACTTTTATTAACAAAAAAGAATATACAGTACCAAGCGATTTACTGCAGCAAGAGTTAAAATTTGATGATAAAATTACGTTTTTAGGAGATAAACTTAAATCACATACTAAAATATCTGTTGAGTTTGTAATTAAATATCCTATTTCATAGGTTTGGTATATAGATACATCTTTGTAATTTTAGGTTAAGTATAGTTAGTAGAACGTAGTATTGTAATTTTGTGTAATGTTAGTAGCAAATTAAATGTAGCCTATTTTTGATTCACCCTGTATATGTGGTTTAAATAAATTAATTTAATATATACAATGTGTTTTATTATTTAATATTCAAAAATTGTAAGATTAATATAATAATAATAAGGCTCTTCACCCCGCGCCTAAGCCCCAGGCCTACACCCTGGGCCCGGTGTTTAAGCGCAGGGGGGCCCCTCCCCACATGTTAGGTTAGACATTTGACAAGTGACATTTGATCACCGCCATTATTTTAATGCCTGCGTAAGACCCTAAGATACATCTCATCCACGTAAGCAGGTTCTAAGTCACGTGGTTCGCGAAATATGACAGTTGACAGGTGGCATTTGACAGGTGATAGGCGCCATTTTTTTAACGCTTGCGTAAGACCCTAAGATACAACTCATCCACGTAAGCTAACTTTTCCAAGTCACATGGTTTTGACGTTTGACGTTTGACATTTGACAGGTGACAGGCGCCATTTTTAGCGCATGCGCAGTACTCTAAAATAAGCCTCGCCCAAGATTCCTAAATAATGACGTCGGGCGTCGTGATGACGTCAGGCGTCGCGACGGGCGTCGTCTGGCTGGAGTGTCGGAATAACTACTATAGATAGAAAAAATAGATAGAAATAAGGTAAAGGTTAAGATACACATACAAAATATTACAAAGGTTGTAAGAAATATTACAAGACCAGTATTACACTCTTTAGTTTTATTAATTAAGTCAATCCACTTTTCAGTTTGCACAAATGTTTTATTAACATAATACAATCTAAACTTATACTTAAGAATGGAAGATTCCTTTATTAAATTTTCATTTATTTTAAAGGAATATACTCCATTATTTAAATTTTGCGATACGCATATAAATGCTTCGCGAACATGAGGGTCTACTTGAATAAATAAATTATTGTTAACAAATGCAAATAAAAACAAAACTCCTATTGGTAACACCAACATCTTTGCAATGATACTATTTTCATTATTGACATGCCTTATATTCGTTATGAACTAAATTTTTAAGAATATGAACTACGTCATTCAGCATCTTCATGAATTTCGTTGTTTTTTATAATATCTATATGTTTGTGCCCCCAAGCCAATGTTCTAAAAGATTCTGGAATTATAAAGCGCTTATCGTCTTTAGGAGATAATGCAACCTTATTTTTTAATTTCGTGTAAATATCATGTAAGACTGACTGAAACACATTCATTGGTCTAAATTTGATTTCACAATTTTCAACTACGTCTTTATAATCTTGTTTTGTAAGTGAATTATTAATTACATATTTTTTACACCTTTTGCTTTTTTCTCTGATTTATTTTCTAAATTAACGCAATACGCTTTTGCACCTGTTCCATAAAAACTTGAAATGACTTCACCATAAAATTCATCTTTCATTTTAGCCAGTATAGATTTATTTTTAGTAATTTTGTGAATATTGTCTTCAGAGAAATTAGACGTATCAAATTTATCTAAATTTTCCTGCATATCTTGGTAAAAATGTTCTGTTTTTACCTCCAAAACTAAGCTATCTGTATCATTATACAGTAACATTGCATTTTCCCCATATTTGCTTTTAATAAAATTGTAATAAAAATCATAAATTACAATTTTTGACAATTCCAAGACAGAGAAACCAATATAGACGGGTTTATTATAAATTACTTTTACTCTCTCTAATTGTATTGCAACAAGAGATTTGTGAACACCAAAGAATTTTTAAAATTCGGTTTAGCAATTAATGATTCAGCTCCTTGCTTTTGTTTATTATTTTTCCAATGGGTCAATAACCTTATATCAACCCGTTTATCAATATTTTCAAGGGATTTACCATAAATTGCATTATTAAATAATTTAAAAGTGTCTTTTTCTAGCTTATTTTTAGATTTATTTCTCATTTCAGTATTTAGGTCAATATATGGTTTTAAAAATGCTGATTGTTTAAAAAAAATTGATGCTATTAGCCGTTACTATGTGGTAATTAATCATCATGAAGAACACTGATAAATAAAACTACTGTTTTTTACCACTAAATTTTAGTGGTAAAAAACATAGTAGTTTTATTTATCAGTGTTCTTCATGCTGATTGTTTAAATTTAATAGCTCTATGAATATATTCTAATTTTAAGCCGCTTTTAATTGCTTGTTTTAACCCTTTAACTGCTCTGGACGAATATATTCGCCATGCGGTTAACTGCTCTAGACGACTAAACTCGCATCGCTGATAAAAATAGGATGAGCAGCTGGAGGAGATATTAGCTCGAGGCGATAGTGAACATGACGAGCCGATGGAACAAGACGTAAGTACAGAAATATACTTCATTATTGAGTTATATTTTGTAATTATGAGATGCACGTTTTACTAGTAGGTATATTTACCTGGTTATCTCTACGTTCGTTTTTTTATTTCCTAGGTTGACGACGAATGGCCTGATGATGATTATGTTATGACGCCCGCTGAAGAAAATAATATTGAGGATTTTTTTTCAAATAGAACACACCTATTGGAGTCAAGTGAAGATTCAGACAGCAGTGATCAACCAGTGCAGGCTTCATTATTTGAACGTAAGAGCTTTGTGTGGACGACCAAGGCTTTCGACCCAAAGATTCATGAATTTGTCAGCACGAATTGTGGGTGCAAAATCAAAGGTACAGTTGAAAATTCAGCCCTAAAATATTTTGAATTTTTTTTTACCCAAGAATTAGTGGAACAAATAGCCACCGAGACTAATAAATATTACGACTATTTAGAAAGCCAAGGGCATTCGGAACATTCACGTATCAAGAGGTGGAGGCCAGTAGAATATAATGAGCTGTACTCTTACTTTGCTGTCGCACTACTAATGCCAGATGTAAAGAAAAACAAGTTAAACTCTTATTGGTCAAATGATGAATTTATCATGGCCCCAATATTTAGTAGACTCATGAAAAGAGACAGATTTTTACTTATAACGAAATTACTTCATTTCACTGATAATAATGCCCCTTACCTGAAGAAAAGATTCCTTACAGAAAGTAAGGGTAGTTGTTGACCATCTAAAAAATAAATTCAAAGAAGCGTTTTGTCCATTCAAGAATATATGTATTGATGAAAGTTTATTACTTTTTAGAGGTAGAGTTTTTTTTCGACAGTATATCCCATCGAAAAGACACCGTTTTGGGGTGAAATTTTTTTTATTATGTGACTGTGAGACTGGCTATATCCTTGATTTTATCGTTTACACCGGTGCAACAACAAACGTAAAGGAATTTGAAGGAGCTGATATCGGAAAATCTGGTAATATAGTAATGACTTTACTTGAGCCTTGCCTACAAAAAGGTCACACATTATTCGTCGATAACTGGTACACTAGCCCCAATTTGTTTGAGTCTTTGTATAAAAGCAAGACAACCGCTTGTGGTACAGTGAAGAAAACTCGGAAAAATATGCCAAAATTTACAGAGAAGTTACAAAAGGGTGCGTTCACATATAGATCTACCGAAAACATGCTTGCAGTAAGATGGCAAGATAAAAGGGAAGTTAACATGTTGTCAAGTTGCCACAAACCAGACGTCGAGGAGACAGGAAAGACAGACCGTCAAACAGGAAGAGCTGTCATGAAACCTAGTTGAATTGTCGGTTATAATCAAAATATGGGCGCGGTTGATAAACCAGACATGCTGCTTTCTTCTGTAGAGTGCGTTCGGAAATCAATGAAATGGTACAAAAAGGTGTTTTTCCACTTATTAGACTGCACGGTATTGAATGCCTACCAACTATACAAATGCAACACCGTGCATTATGTGTCAATTGAAGATTTTCATCTAAAGCTGATAAAAGAAATTATCGCGAAATATCATACACCAGTTTCAACTCGTACGGTTGGTCGGAGAGTTTTGGACGAGAATTCTGAACTACGTCTAACTGAAAGACACTTTGCAAATTTTATTCCATCCACTGTTCGAAAGAAGTCCACTACAAAACGCTGCGTAGTTTGCACATAAAATAAGAGAAGACGCGAATCAAGATATATGTGTCCAACTTGTAATGTACCACTTTGTATTGTTCCTTGTTTTGAATTATTTCACACAAAAAAACACTTTTAGAACATGTAATGCATTTAAAATGTTTTTCTATTGAGTTACCATATTTGTTTTTCAGTCGTATTTTTTTTGGTTTTGGAACCTGTAGTTGACTTTTAAATAAATTAACATTTAGAAAAAACTGTTTCATTATTTATTTTCTTTTAAATATAAGAAAAATACAACGAAAAATTATGGTGAATTGGACCACGCTGCTCTTGACGAATATATTCGCAAGCGTCAAAAAAATGGTAATTTTGACCGACCGCCTTGAAACAGCACTGCGCAGTGAAAGGGTTAAATTTCGGTAATGAATAACGTATTTTTCTTTATGATTTAAATTACAAATTAACTTTGACTGCTTAGAATCGGGAGGACATATATTTTGTGCTAAGAATGGTAATTCATTGTGTTTTTCATGTAAGTTAGATGGATAGTTTATATCAACTTCCAGTACGTAACCATATTCATTATCATCAGAAACAGACAATACATCTAGGGAATTTATTTCCTCCCTTGTCATCCAATTAAAATCACTTATCGGAAGATATTGACTCATGCTATGACCATACAAATTTGTAGCATCCAAATACATTATATATGACTTTTGCTTAGTTGGATCAAATTTTTTTAGAAAGGGATTATTTGCTTCTGATTTTCGGATGCTACAATGACATATACCTCCTCTAATGTTATTTTTTAAAAATGAAGCATATCAATATCCGTCAATAATTCTAATTTAACTAAGGCTCTAATAGGATTATATTTATTGACGTTAACTTTCAAATGTAATATTTTTTCCAAAGCCCACCCTGATCCGTTTTCAGTAAAAATCGATACCTTTTCCTTAATTTCATTTAAAAATGTACTATATATTTCCTCCAAATCTGAATTTAAGGTGATAACTTTATTTTTAGTGTTAAATGATTTGGTTTCAATTATTTCTTTTGTTTGTAAAATATATGTACCAAATAATTCAACGTTAATCTTAAGAAGTCTATGTTTAAGAACTTGTGCCGAAACTAAAGTAATAAACTTTTCTTTAATATCCTTAAAAAAATCTTTAATGTCCACATAGTTTACCTTGGAACGCAACATATACGACACAATCCTGTTTTTAATTGCTGATGTTAAAACTTTTACACTAGCATCATTATTTTTTAATACTTCATTTTCTAATACCTCATTTTTATGATGGTTTGAGCGTAAATGAGAACCAAGTTTATTTTTTTATACCATATGTTACAGTCCTTGCATCGAGTTTTGGAATTTTTAACTCATTTCTTCTCTTTCTGACTATTGAGTTGATCATCAGCCTTCCTTTTTTTGGATTCACTATTTGACAATCCCTTTAAACATGATTCTCTCTTATGTCTATCAAGACTAGTTTTAGATGTATAACTTTTTCCACAATCATCACACCTATGTTTATTTATCTTACATGGTCTATGTGGACAAGATTCTTTTCGATGTCTGCTACGATTTGACAAATGTGAAAAGTTCTTATCACAATCACTACACTGATACATTATTCTTCTGCAACTAAATTTTCCTTCTCCAGTAACAAGACATACATATTCGCTTCAAGTCACAAATTTATTACGTATAAATGATTATTAAAATGTCTTACGGTTATTGTTTCAGTAAGAAGTTTACCACACAAAATGATAGCGTCCTCATATAACTCTAATAGCGCTTAATCATTAACACTTTTATGTTCAAAGTCTAAAATTCTATAGTATAATTTAACAAAATAATGTTGAAGTTCGAACACCTTATTAAACACTTCATTCCTTAACATCACTTGGTTTTAAAATCCTCAAACTGTAATTCACACACTCATCTACAGTCCTAACCGGTCTTAACTGACAAAAATATTTACAATACTGTATACATACACTACTTTTTATTATTTTTTTACACACTAAACATCGACTTATGGGCTTGCAATCAAACTTTAATCGGTGAATTCGAAACCACTTTGGGTACATGACTGAAGATAAATATAATTTCGGAGTAATAAATATTGTGGGGATAAGAGTAGGGCAGTTAACACATGGGAGTGGTAAATGGAAGGATAGGAGAAAGATATGGGCGTGGTGAAGAGAGGGGATATGGATGTTATGAAGAGAGGGGAAGTGTGGTGGGGAGAGGTGGATTTTTAGACCTTCTGTAGTCTGCATTTTTTTCGAAATGCGGACTAGCCAAAAACCCCTATAATCATCTACTCATTCTAAAATTAGCGCTCCGGTGATTAAATCAGAGACATTGGAGCCAGAATCGCATGAATTCATTCTGAAATATCTAACACCCGATAAAGATTTAGATTCTCATGGAGTTGAACATGATCACGTGAGTGATACATGGACGGTTGGATCCCAATCCCTAAACTTTGAAAGAAACGGCGATATACGTATTGGCGATATCACTTATCCTGGAACTGTGGGATATACGAATTGTTGTTTTTAAAAAGACCTATGTTAAATACGATGGAAGATGATAAAAATTATAAAGACATTCTTAAGAGAACTAATCTGTATCAAACAGAAACAGGGCGAAGGTTTGGCAGTCGCTCATCGAAATATAAAACTATTGTTAAACCTCTTCTAGAGTCTGCTACAAGTGTAGCTACCGCAGCAGCGAAGATTAGACCGAGATCATCAACACTAGGTAGTCTGGGAAGAATAAAATCACCAGGTGACAGACTAAAATCAGGACGAGCTTTGATGGAATACAATGAAACACCTAAAGAATTTGTCTATTATAGCGACGTCAATGAATTGGTTGAACGTCTTGAAAAGTTACATGCCGCAAGGGAGGCCGGAAATAACAATAACCTTAACGAGATAATGAATATTTTACATGAGTTGGAGCGTTTGGAAGTTATCGAATTCTATAAATAAACATGTATTATTTAATTTAGTTCATTAAAGTGTTGACCATGAATAAGTTTGGTTGTTTTTCTTCCTCTTCCTCTGCTACGTCTCGATCGAGATTAGTTCAAGCGTCTAGCGCTCTTCCACTAACCGATAAAGGTGGTTATGATATGAGTAATCATAAACTTTGCAATGTTCAAGATCCTGTTGACGTAAATGATGTTACTACTAAGCGCTATGTAGACGCGATGTCCGCTACTATTTCTACATCTCTCAATCTCCTTAAAAATACTACTGCTGATTTGGAAAAGTCGTTGAACGTCGTACAAGAAACTCTTAAAAATCATACTCAGTTTGAGATTCAAACACATCGTCAATTGAAAGCTCTACAGAAAAAAGACGCTGAAATCGAAACGTTTTTAAGTCAGATAAGAAGTGATATTAAAAATACTACTGCTGATTTACAAAAGTCGTTGAATGTCGTACAAGAAACTCTTAAAAATCATACTCAGTTTGAGATTCAAACACATCGCCAATTGAAAGCACTACAGAAAAAAGAAACTGAAATCGAAACGTATGTTAGCATGTTGAAGGAATCCTCAGAGGATAAAATGAAGGAATCCTTAGAGGTTAAAATGAGGGAGCATAGTAATTATATTGATACCCGCATCAACCAATTGAATGAATTGATTTTTAAAGTGCAAGAGACTTACGCAGGCGATATTAGCGCTATACAACAAAAGTTGGTAGAGCATGAAAGTGCAATTCGAGGTCGCAGACATTAAGTATATATTTAAGTGTATTATTGGTCAAACATCATTTCTAATATGGCGATAACGAAAGCACGAGAACAGGGGCCTATAACACAAATCTTACAATAGTAACAAGTCTACAAGTTACAAGTAATTCGCTTATAGCTACAAGTATCCTAATTTCTCGTAACACAAGAGAATTTCATATACTTTTGGCTACAAGTAAAATATTCTACACTTGTATATGTTGTTCCTACAAGACAATTTATTTATTTACCTGCTTTATTCGGTAACGCGATTCGTGGTGTAACATGTCTTAACGTGTTTTCGTGTTAGTGGTGAAGTGCAAGGACTGCAAGTGAAATAATATTTGTAGCTATGGCTAGCAAACAAGTAATATTTGAGAGGAAAATGCACTTTTTACAAAAAGTTAAAGAAAATAAAGAAATTCTATTCGGTGCCTTTTCCGACCGTTTGAAAAAAACAGACAAAGTTGAGAAATGGAAAGAATTAGCAAATGTTGCAAAAAGCGTTTGTTTAATGCCTTCAGATAAAGAGTGGACATATGCCAGAGACACACTATGGCAAAATATGAAGAAAATTACAATGGTAAGTAAGATATAGTTTTGTTACTCTTATGATTTAGTTGAACTTATGCGAGGTGTTTCAATATTAACACTTTAACTCCCGCATGTATCAAACTGATACACAAAAAGTGCTTCCTCTCAAACTGCGTGTATAAATATTATACACACCCAATATTCAATTTCATTGCACTGTGCTCACCTTATAAACGCATTTAATATGAATTTAAATGGGGAGTCTTGTAGTCTTGGGCTGTGGTTACCATTTTTTTTTCTTCAGTTCGAGCAACTATTTAAAATTATTGGCAACATAGCAATAATAGCACGTGGAGTGCAAAGCACGTTTTCTGCTACTGCCGCCTCTTAGTTTCGATGTTAGTTTTTATTCGTTTAGTGCGCGTATACAGTATAATAATAAACATACAGAAGGTGGATTGCAAACAAATATTTTCTTTGGCTGTCGATTGTTGGTTTATTTGTTTGGTTCCCGTGTATAGTAAAAGGCCGAACATTTAGAGAAGATTTGGTGTATAATAATTATGTTTCATAAAAGAAAGGCCCCACTTTCAAGGGAAGAACAAGAATATTTATTGGAAAATTTAAGCGATTTGAGTCAAATTGAAGACCCCGTTGACGATTCAGATAATGATCCCTGGTATAAGTCGGAAAGTTCCGAATATTCAAGTAGTTCTGGTGTAGAGCCTAGTGCTCAAAATAAGAAGAAAAAATAATCTCAGGTATGTTAACTAATATATGTCTTTGTATTTTTTCAAAAAACCTACCATTTTTAGGATGACGGAGAACAACATCGGTCAAAACATAGTTAGCAATCCCATAAGTGAGGTAAATAAGGCGACATATATGTCTGTGTGTGGAATTTTCTAAAAATTATTTTTTTTAGGTTAGTTCAGTTTCCAATACTGAAGATAATCAAAATATGCAAGGTGGTAATACTAATATAAATATTACTCAGAATGTTATATGGGGTGAAGTTGTAGGTAACTTGAATAATTTTCCACCTCCACAAGATAGCTCAATAAATGTTCACGTTGTAAATCGTAAAGATGACAGCCCATTTTCCTTTTATAAACTATTGCTGTCAGACGATTTACTCGATCTTTTGGTAAATGAAACTAATATTTTCGCTGAACAAAAAGTTATTGACGGTATATCAAATGACACAATAAAACATAACTCATTCCTTGCTAATTGGGTTGATACAAATAAAGAAGAGATGTGGTTATTTTTGGGCATAATTACATGGGTGGGGCTAAATCCAAAACCACGTCTAAAGGACTATTGGAGTACAAATTTTATTCACAAATGCTGCATTTACCAACAAACAGGCATGTCACGAAACAGATTTGAGGCACTTTTAGCCCATCTGCATTTTTCAAATAATGAGTTATGTCCTGAAGGAGATCGCCTCTTCAAGTTAGGTGCATTACTGGATCTGTGCAATAAAAATTTTCAAGCGGCTTATACTCCTGGAGAGTACGTTTGCATAGACGAAACCATGATTCCTTTTAGGGGTCGGCTCTCGTTTTTGCAATACATACCCGGCAAGCGTCATAAGTATGGCGTAAAAATGTTTAAATTATGCGGACAAGGTGGATATACATTCAATGCAAAAATTTACGCTGGAAAACAACTTAGGCCAACTAATCAGCCAGTTGCCAATCAAGTAGTTATGGAATTAATGCAACCCATGCTCCAAACAGGCAGGACATTAGTTACTGATAATTATTATACCAGTGTCGGTCTAGCACATCAACTTAATGATAATAACATTCATTTAATTGGTACATCAAGAAAAAATAGAAGGTACAATCCAAAGCCAGTTTTTCAGAAAAAGCTGAAAAAAGGAGAAATGTCAGCTCTTGAAAGTAACACAAAAGTTATAGTTGGAAAATGGGTTGATAAACGTGAAGTCTGCTTCTTAACAACAAAATCCATTCCTAAAATGATTGAAGTAGAAACGAGAAAAGGAACCAAAAAAAAAGCCCAGTACAATAGTAGAATACAATTCTGCTAAATCGTACATAGATGCTTCGGATCAAAGGTCGTCTTACAGCAACCCGGTTGGAAGATCAATTAAATGGTATAGAAAGGTAGGAATGGAGCTTCTGACAGGTACTGCAGTTGTAAACGCTCTAATTCTTTATAATACAGCTATGAACAAAAAAATGGATATAACGACATTCAGAGAAAACCTAGTTGCTGAAATATGTAAAAAAACTGAGACTACCTTTGTTCAAGAAAACGCACATAAATTGGAAGAGTTTGATAAAAGGGGTCGCTGTGTTGTATGCTATAGTTTTTTTTCAGAGAAATATGGCAGGGCTCATGCAACAAAAAACTCAAAGCAGTGTTCCACAAGATGTGCAGGTTGCCTCGACAAAAAGTTTATGTGCCTAAATTGCTTTTTTAAGTTACACAATGTCACCTTAAAACAATAATTTTACTTTACAATGTAAGACCTAAAGTTTTTTATATGTAATAAATAAAAATAATAAAACTTATTTTGTATCAATTTTAATACACGCAGGCTCTTTATATTGACCACAGCCAATGTCATAACTATAAACCACATGTATCAAATTTGATCACAGAATTCCACACCTTCTGAACTTCGTGTATCAAATGTGATCACGGTCTCAAAATTTCCCAAAATTTAAAATAACAACTTAATTCTGAGTAGCCGATATTTAGTAACCTATTTAATGTCGAAATCTGCAAAAAAAATAATTGGGTTGGGAGGTCCATTTCGCAAAAAAGGCCGCTGGGAGCGAAAGTGATAGGCAAGTGCATATTTTTGGAATCAAAATATTATGTTTAAGCTTAGTAACCATACGGGTCAATTCTCAATAATTAAAATATGTATATTGTTTCCTCTCTAAATTCCATAGCTTTTGACATCTCGCAAGAAAATCGGTGCATATGAATATAAGTAAGCAGGGCCCTGATTCTAATTGAGATTTCGACTGAAATTCAGTCGAAATTATCGTTGATAGTCGAATTTATGTTGTTTTTTTTATATTGTTATAGTTGCTATCGAAATTAGTTTCAATTGCTCGAAATGAATTAGAATCATAGGCCCTGATTCATAATATTTTATCCAAAATATGCTTTTTATTTTCAGGGAAAAGTGGATAATGCCAGAAAAACAGGTACAGGCGGTCATGGGAAATTGAACGATGTCGATAATATGGTGCTAGATATATTAGGAAAAGAGTCCCCAGTGATTGTAGGTCTTGGGGTACCAGAATCATTGGACGAAGTGGACGATGCAGAACCGCTACCTCAAGACAGCACAACAACAGAACAGCCAAGAATATTAACGCAGGACCCGGGCGTATCCTCAACCAGCCGCATAGGTAAAGTTTATAAAACATTATTAGTCCTAGTTTATAAAACATTATTAGTAATGGCTTTTTTGCAGTTTGGTTTGTGAGAAACTACTAATTAAAATGTTTTATGTATTTTTATTTATTAAACAAACACTAACTAATTATCTAATAGTTCACATCTACACAGCAAATAAAAATAATGTTCCTGTCAAGGCCTGCTTGTTGTATTAAAAATCAAAATATGGTAAAATTAATTCTCTAATCAAGCAGGTCTGGATCCTAAATGGTCACATTTAAATAAGAAAATTTTGTGCCAATTACCACCACACAGTTTATATTTTTTAGGAAAACAGAAGCGTAGCATGACACGTCAAGAAAAAAGTAAAACTTGACTTGCAAATTGAACACCTGAAACTGCAAAATCACAAGACCAAACTAGAGATTTTACAGTTGGAAACTGCACTAAACCTTCCACGATCCGAATTTACACAAAGTTTTGCAAGAGACTACATTTCTTATGGAGAGGACCAGCGTACCACATATTTAAATATTTAGTTTTGTAAAAAAAAACATATTCCTTACATATTTAATTAATTAAAGATGAGTTTTTTTCTTCACGCTAATTATTATTTATCCTAAAAAAATCTATAAACTGTTGAACTATAGCTCGAGCTGCCAGTGGAGGTGCTTCGTTATCTCTGAGGTTGTTTTCGTCACCTTGATCATCATCATCACCATTTAATACCATATTATCATCTTCATCAATTTTTGTAATATTGCACAATGTTGCACAACATTTAAAAATATTTGCTCCGAAGGCTGGATCAACTCGTAGGTGGTTCAAACATGGAAATTTTTCCTTCAATACGCCAAAAGCGTTTTCAATAATGCGTCGAGTCCGTTTATGAGCTCCGTTGAATCGGTCTGCGCTGGGTTCATCGGATCGTCATAGGTTGGTGGAATTAACCACTCACGCAAAGGATAAGCGGAATCTCCAAGAATGACAGCATTTGCATGAGGTCTCCAACCGTTTTCCAGTACCCACGCGTCGTGCACACTTCCGAGCCAATTTGCACTTTTATAATAAAACCTTAAGTCAGGCCCACATACAGCCATGCAGTTGATGGAATGCTTCCATTGACGATCGACGTAAACAGGTTCGTTGTTTGTGGGGGCATCGATATTTATGAGGATTCCATCTACAGCTCCACTAACTTCAGGAAATCCTGCCAAATTATGAAAACGTTCTATTATGTTCCCTGTATTGTCGGGCCATCGAACTAATACACCAAATTTTATTTCGTTTACAGCAGCAGTAACTTCGTGAACACATCTGCATACGGTCATTTTTGATACTCCATGGTATTGCCCTCCGTTTCCAAACCAATGCAGAGCAATAAGCAGTTCCTGTAATGGTGACAGGGCATACCATCGAATCGTTATATTCGCTATGGCTGGACCTATATCTTGAAGAAGACTTTCACACTGTTGTCGACTAAGTCTGAACCTTTCCACAAATTCCCCGTCTGTCAGTGACAAAGTTAATTCTCTCCCGATAGCGATATACTGCACGACCATTTTCGTTTTCACTATCCGAATCGCTGGACCACATATCGACAGTCGAATTATAGATACACGCTCACGATGAAAGACTTCACTACACTAGTACGCTCAATCTATTTATCAATCAAGGTAGGTAGAAAATTGTCTCAATTGTCGACAATTCCGTAACACAACTGTACAAGTCTCATTTTTGTGTTACGAAAAGATACTAATTAGAGAAAGTCCCATAATTACAGTGCCCCACTAGTAACTACAAGTTACTTTATTTACAGAATATCTACACTTGTATAATTTATTTATACACTTGTTAGACTTGTAGTGGTTGTGTTATAGGCCCCAGGTTGTAAAAGAGCTGCATAGACCTATAAAGAAGAAGTTTAAACGTCGCAGATTTATACAATATGGCTTGGATGATACATTTGCTTCCGATCTTGCGCAGCTCGATCTATATGCTAGTGAAAACAAAAAGCATAAGTACATACTGGTTGTGATTGATTGTTTTTCAAAATTTCTCTGGACTAGACCGTTAAAGACCAAAACTGGCGAGGAAGTTGCAAAGGCTATGACGCAAATATTTAAAGAGTCTGGTAGAATTCCAAAGAAAATGGTGACTGATAATGGTAAAGAATACTATAATAGCAGTTTTCAAGGACTTATGAAGAAACATGGAATACATCATTATAGTACTTTTAGCGTTTTAAAAGCTTCAATTGCCGAACGAGTTATTCGAACAATTAAGGAAAAGCTTTTCAAGTTGTTTACACTTAATGGTAATCAGAAATGGTTAGACTTGTTAGAACAAGTTACAAATACTTATAATAATACAAAACATCGCACTATTGGAATGAAGCCTAAGGATGTGAATAAAGATAATGAGAAATCTATTTTAAATAACAAATACAGTCATATTAACCCATTAACGCCCAGTGATACCATACGGTATCAACGATCAGTTACTACTCTTGAAGCCGACATTTCCAGAAGAGTAGGTGGGGGTCAAATTTTATTAGCACGACATCGATAGCGGGACAAACTGCGCTAACGTGGTAATTGTAAGCACGTGTTTATATTTAGGAATTTTCCAACCTCGAAATAATATGGACATTCGGTTTACGTAAGTAAATTTATTACATTCACTTAGATTTTTTTTATAGTAGAAGTAGTAAAATATATTAGGTTTGAGGTATACTTTGCTGGGGTGTTATGTATTTTACTCCTTTTTACAAGTAACATTGTACAGGGTGTTCAAAAACCGGCGATAGCAAATGGTATCACTGGGCGTTTATACTACTATAATATGGGGTTTTGTTTCAGTGGTGGACTTACTTTGAATGAAGCTCTAGAAAGGGTTTTTAGCGACGAAAATGTTGCAAGTCAAGTAGATGAAATATTTATTGAGCCCCTGAGACTAACACCAGACTGACGAAGATCTCACGAAGAGGACGAGGAGTATAGGTTCAAATCTAACGGGTAGACAACTCACGCGCACCTGTGGAAATAAAATTGACAGACAACACACGAATTGATAACAAAAGTGACGAACCTCCGACCATACCCGAAGAACATCCATCTTTAACCGCTGAGGATATTCAGAAGAATATCTAAATCAGACCATTCAGAAGAGCCGCACTTACAACCACACTATTTTGGATCAATGATCGGCTTGTAAAAAATTGGACTGCTGTTGGATCGAAGGTGATTTAGAAACTGGAGGGCACACTTTCCCAGAGGCAAATTATTCTAAGTACAACAACTTGTTGTGTGCCGATTTATTTGAGATCTTTTTTGACAATGAGGTTATCGAATATCTTAGAGGAACCAAAGGTATGCATTATTTTTAAACCAGCCCGATCCACAAATAACAGCAACTGAAATTAAATGTTTCCTGGCCATCTAATTCTAAGCGGGTATAATACCTTCCATCAAAGCGTATGTATTGGGATGTAAAGGATGATATGAAAAATATATTGGTTAGTGATTCTATGAGGAGAAACCGTTTTTTACAGATGCAAACCGATTCGGTTCGGCTACAAAATGTGGTGTTTGAACTCAACAGAGGGTTATCTGGTCAATTTTGACCTTTACCAGGGCAAAAATCCCCGGGGAAATGAAAAATACGATACACTCTTTGGGAAATCAGCATCTCCATTAGTACTGATGCTTGAAGAATTACCTTGTCCAGATTTACGCTACAATATTCATGTCGACAATTTGTTTACAGGGTTTAACCTTTTTGGTTATCTACGATCAAGGGTAATAAACCTAACAAGGAGTGCTCGATCCCATTTAAGCCCATATAAACCAATTTAAATATCAATTCGGTATTTGTGACGTAATCTGTTTGCCTCTTTGTTTGTTTACAAGTAATATAAAGTCTTAATTTTTTAAAAATATTATAATTTCTATAGTTCTAATAGTAAGTACATATCCAAAATAGTTTTCAAAAGTTGAATATTTAACAAAAATTAATAAAATAAATTTGCCTTCTGGGCAAAATGGGCAAACGGGTGACGTCCAAACATAACCTATATCTGCGGACAAATAGGTAAAATCGAGCACTCCTTGTTAAGTTTACTACCCTTGATCTACGATATTTAGGTTGTGGTGCTATAGGTACCATAAGGGATAACCGGATACCAAAATCATGCACATTACTCGATAAAAAGTCTTTTGCCAAAAAGGAAAGGGGTGCATACCAGCATGTCTTGGAAAAAAATTCTGGGATACTTATAGTGAGATGGCTAGATAATTCTGTAGTTACCATGGCTTCGACAGATTCAGGAGTATCCCCGTTGGGATCTGTCAAACGCTTCTCGCAGACCAAGAAAAAAAAACATTTTAGTAGATCGCCCAAATTGTGTTGCCAAATGTAATGAAAATATGGGCGGGACCGATCTCATGGATGAGTGTATTTCCAGTTATCGGGTTGGTGAAGAAGCAAGAAGTGGTACTAGAATATATTCACGTGGATATTAGATGCTGCAATAAACAACGCTTGGCTACTGTACAGAAAACACAACAGTAAAACCACAAATATACAGTTTAGAAGAGAATTAGTGCAGGTATACTTGGCACTTACGGTTAGCTCCTAAAATGCCAGGACCTGCAAAAACATCAACTTTTAGGACTCTTCTTCCACCATACGGTTTGATGGTTGCATCACTACGTTGCTCCATGCAGCAGACGCCGCTGTGCTGGCGAAGAATGCAAATTTTTGGAAGAATCATGTGCACAAAGTGTGATGTTGGATTATGTGTTCCTTGTTTTGTCCAATTTCACACAAAAAGTGAAAAGTTACACGTCATGGACCTATTTCAATAAATATTAATACATGTGTTTACCTTTTGAAATGATATTACATTATATAATTTTTTAGTTACAAATGAATAAATATGCGTTTCTTGTGTTAATTCATTGTACCTTAACCGCCCAGTGATACCATATGGTAGCAGTTAATATTTCTGTTTTGGACAACATTTTCTTTAAATAATTATTTTTTTCATAGTTAGTACAATATTACCAAATAATATTAGCTAGTAAAAATTAAAGCAAGAACAAAAAATAGTTCTGGGCGCTAATGGGTTAAAGTTGTTGGGAAGCAGAAATTCCAGGTTGGCGATATTGTTCGCATCAGTAAAGCTAAACATGTATTTACAAAAGGTTATATGCCTAATTGGACTACAGAATTGTTTAAAATAGCCAAAGTGCATATAACTCTCCAACGACTTATTTGCTGGAGGATCTTCAAGGTCGTCCTATTAGGGCGGGTTTTAAAGACGAGTTGCAGAAAACAAAACAACGTGATGTTTTCTTAATCGAAGAGTATTACGCAAGAAAGGAAATAAAATGTAAAATGGCTTGGTTTCGATAATTTCACAACAGTTGGATTAATATCTCCAAGGATGTGGTTTAACAAAAACAACTTCAGGATGTTGTCGTCAACAACAGGAAATGGTTTATCAGTAAACGGAAGCTGTTATTAGTAATTTTAATTATCAACGGATGTTTTCGGTTAACAACAGGAAATGGTTTATCAGTAAACAGGAAGTCGTTATTAGTAATTATCAACAGGATGTTTGTGCTTAGCAAATCTCAACCTGCTAATACTAAATACACGATTCTGATTGGTCGAGTTGTTTCTAAGTAAGTCTTAAAAGACTCTCGGCTCTGTTGACTGTTTTAGTTGTGAATTACGCTTTATTGAGATGGGTTTCGTAGCTCTCGTGAGTTACCATCTTCAACTCTCTTACGGAGAATCTGAGATTCCTGATGAACCTATACGTTCCTATATCTCTGAACATTATTGGTCAGTTTGGTCAGATCGAATTTATGATTTTGAAGATAATCCTGGTTATGAGATGGAAGAAGAATTACAAAGTGCTCGTTCTAAATTTGCTCCTATTATTTACCTATACCTTTGACGCGGAATCCTATATAAGGAATCACAATTCACCGATAAGTCAGTGTTTATTAGGCTGGCGGACTGAAAAGTACTGCTGCTTAAACAACAGTTTTCGACTCTCTTGGGCTTTGAGCTAAACATTGTCAGATAATTTGATTAAGCTTTCTTTTAATTTTTTATTTTGAATTCTTTCTTATACAAATATTTATTCTACTTTCTTATAATATTTCAAGGGTTTCTTTTGTTGTGGGTTTACGTGCATTATTTCTATTTCTTTCTTATTTAACTCGCGGTATTCATAGCTTCACTAAATTATTTAATTACTGGTGGTTTGTTTGATACGTGTTTTTCTTTAATTAATTTTTTTTTTATTTTATTATTAGCAATAGGGGATTAATCGCGGGGTTGGTTTAAGGGTTTAACTTGTTATTTTGTTGTATTTGCGGATTTGTTGTTGGAAGTATTATTTTACTGCTGTGGCTGTGTTGCTACTGAGGTAGCTTTTTGAAAGCAAGGCTTTCGTTAAGGGTTAACCCGTTATTTTTGGATCCCAGCGAGGATCACCCTAATTGCAACTCAGGGGGGAGTGTCCCTATAATATTTATATTTTCTTTTTATCCGAATTACCGGTACGAAAGTATGGTGATAGAATATCCGTGGCGAATAAGAGGAGGAACATTAAAGAAACCCATACTATTTAGTTTTTATACTATAGTTTTCTTGTTATAAATATTTCATAATCTTATAAATGTAAATTTCCTGTTTCTTAAAAAAGTTATAAAATAAACGTTCACAATGTCAAATAATACTTATGAATTTGCTTTAAAAGAACTGCAGAATTTACTGCAGTGTAGAGTTCCTAGCCAGAGTGGAGAGCCGGAAGGTGCTGGCACTCAACCCCATTTAAATTCTGCGCGGTGGCGCCTATGTGAAGCCGCACCTGCAGAATCACAATTCCAACAAATTTCAGAGCGGTGGCGCCTAAGGGATGCCGCCCCATCTGACCCTAATAATAATAATAGATCTGATAATTATTCGCTAACTTCAGCGCGGTGGCGCCTGATGGATGCCGCCCCTGTTGAAGAGGTTAGGCATTTTAAAACTACCCTTCGTGCCGCTGGGGTGCGGAGTCGCGCTCAGCGTCGTCGCTTACTACAGCCTAGTGTGCCGCTGACCCCCTGCGACCCGCAAGGCACAAATTCTTATTACACCGCTGAAGGCGCAAGAGCTGCTCAAAAACAATTAAGTATGAAAAATCGAAATGTAAATTGGTCCGAATCCACCTCTGCCACGCAAACTGAGACCTGCAACCTCCTATCTGAGGTCCCTACTCAGCATATATACCTCCCTCACCCCCGCCTGACCCCGGCAAACGGGGAATATAGCGAACCCTCTGTACCCGGATGTGAATTTCCCATATCCGCGTTATATGGTGAAAATCTACATTATCCTTTTTGCGCCCCAAATCTGAGCTCGCAGGCTCAAAGGGCATACCTCCAGCTCCACAACCAGCCCTTATTCAGCCCGACCCTTTTAGGGCAACGGGGTTAACTACCCCGCCGAAGTCAGCACCAGTAGTGGGTGACACCTTGGGCTCCACTAATAACGCTGGTTATGAAACACCACTTTTAAAGGGCACCCTGACCCACTCAGAAAGGGACCACGAATACCCCGCTTGCCCCCACCCCAAGTAAGTCCTACTAATATACTCCCATCTTCTGGTGAGCTACCCAGTAAACCAAAAATTATTATTCATGACGTTACCGTCATACCTCCGCATAATCCACTTTATTCAGATGTGGCAGTGTCCGGGGCCTCTGCGGAAAGTCCGATTTTTGACCGCATGCCCCAATATTGCACCGACTATGAAATTCCCTCCATAGTTCAAGAAAATATGTTCAAAACCCTTGAACAACGCCGCCTAGAGCGGGACGCCCGTCGCCGGGCTATCTGGCGTGGTACTGAGAAGGAAAATGCGTTTAAAACATGTATTATCGAGCGAGACCGATTGCGCGAAAAAGCCAGGCAGGGGAAACTCTCCGGCGCTACACAAATACGGCAAAGCCGACACGACCCTGAGAAGATCCAAGCCACTAACCCCGAGTCTCACAGTGATGGTTTTTCCCCTACATCTCACCTTATTCAACCACCACGTCTTTTTGAGCGATGGATGAAAAAGATTTTGAAGAAGAACTTTTTGGTAAGAGATCGAAGAGCAAGAAATTTTCCGCTTCCCCAACCCAAGGGAGAACGGAATCCTAAATTTTTCGTGAACTCAGATTGCGTTAAGTGCCTATCTAGCATTAACGATTAAAGACATAAAACGACGTTGAAAAACCCTCTCAAGATTGGCGTTCATCCCGGTTTAAGAAACTAAAGAATTCTTTATCTTTAGAGGTATAGAACATAAGATCTTCCTCCATCAATGCTGTTACAATGCCTCGTCTCCGGAAGAAAAAGTAGTCGATAGCTTTTGTTTCTAGAACTTACCATCGATACTCTTAGGAGGGGGAAAATATTTGATTAATAACCAGAAACTCGTTCCACATACCTTTAGTTGTGCTGCAGCAATGGATAGTGATTGTTCATCAAACATGTCTAGCGAACCCACGTGTTGGAAATATTGATGAAATGGTTTCAAGAAGCAGACAAGAAATTAAACTAGGAACAAAGTTTTTGGGTGAATTGTGCATAAGAGTCCGACATTTTAACATTACAACTGGCTTCAGTGTTTCCAGAGGGCTGATTCCGAGTATTAAATTGGTTAATACACTCTTTAACCTACCCGAAGATCAGATTACCATCTCCCTAAGTTATGGTGATTGGTGTGAATTCCTAACTACTGCTGCCGAACTGATTGCTCGTGATGAAAGTGATGTAGTAGAAAAAATTTTATCCGAAAACTTTACCATTTGGACGGCTTCCTTGCTAAACGAGCGAACCATAGGGCTTAAGAGTAAAGAAAGTGATATTGTGTGTTTTAGCGTTTTAGATATTAATGCATTTATAACTGTTAAAGATCTTATTGATTATAGAACATTATTGTTAAATAACTTAGATTTTAGAACTTTTTATGATGATGTTTTATCTGATGTGGCATCATATGCTGAAGATACGAACGTTCTTAATGAAATTTATACTCTATGTAAACTAAATTTAGATGGTTGTGGATATTATTTAACTGAATTTATATGCTTGTATCTTGATAAGGGTTGTGATGACTTTCGAAAAATTGTTTCCTTAATAAATGAATAAATAAAGATCTTTCCTTGTTTTATTTCTCACTTTAGTTAGAACCCTCAAGCTAGAAACATGTGTCTCGACGATGGTTGTTATCCATTACAATACAAACATTCAAAATATTTTGATTACGAACAAAGATTACTATCCTTTGAACATTGGCCTATGAAGGTTAATCCGAAAGATTTAGCACTCGCTGGGTTTTATTATACAGGACGATCCGATATAGTAAGATGTGCAATTTGTCACGCAGAATTTTATAATTGGAAAGAAGGCGACGACCAGCTCTCAGATCATTATAATAGAGCTGCATCATGTACACTAGCCCAGATTTTGTGGTCTTGCCGAAAATTTGAACAAGAGCGAATTATTAAAGTAGTTGATTCTAATTTAAATTATAAACAGATGTTATTTATTTTTTTTATAGTTGGCATGATTTGTTTATATCTCATGAGTCACTATGAAGATATTATAACCTTTCTACAACAGCTAAGCTCATTCAAGATTCGACCATGGCTCTGTTAAGTTCGTCATACGTCGTATTAGTAGCGCTAGTGCAAAATGCGATTTACATTTATGCGCCTTATAATGCTTTAGCCGCTTCGATAATGTTAGAAACCGAAGATTTTCCTTCAAATAATTCATGGCTTTCACTTCAATATGTGACAATGGATTGGCACCATGTTGGATGTTTTTAAGACACTTGTACCAGCGTCAGCCCAATCATTTCTCCGATACAAGGTTAAATTCCACTATACGGATCATACTTTTGGAAAAACGGAATGGAAAACATTAATAAGTCAAGCATCCGAGCCATGTGTCAACGAAACCACTGCAGAAGAGGCTCCAGCAATTGCCCCTCGACCAGATGAAATTTATAATGGTTTAATTATTTTTATTGCTGCAGCTTGTAGTTTATTACTAACTAAACTTGTGTATAAAATTGCTAAAAGTCAATGTACAATGTGGTTTAAATAAATTAATTTAATATATACAATGTGTTTTATTATTAATATATTGAAATTTTGGCAGCGCCCCCCTCGCAGTCATCTTTGCAAGTATGACGTTTGACATTTGATGGCCGCCATTTTTTCAACGCTTACGTAAGACCTTAAAATATATCTCACACACGTAACCTAACTTTTCTAAGTCACATGGTTTTGACGTATGACGTTTAACATTTGATCGCCGCCATTTTTTTAACGCATGCGTAAGACCCTAAGATACATCTCATACACGTAACCTAACTTTTCTAAGTCACATGGTTTTGACGTATGACGTTTGACATTTGACCGCTGCCATTTTTTTACCGCATGCGCAGTACTCTAAAATAAACCTCGCCCAAGATTCCTAATTAATGTATGACGTCAAGATTTCGAGATATAAAGGTCCTCCGGAGGCGGAGGTCCCAGAACATACCATCTTCCTCTACTTGTTAGTTATTATATACTGAAGTTAAATTTTATGCATATTATACATGTCTTTACTAATAACAATTCTGTGTTTCTTTATCCAACTTATCACAAAAACAATAACAATAAGCCTACAAGAATGTTATGAGTTAGCGGAGTTAGCCCATGACCATATCAATGTAGATGTCATATTAATAATTATTCAACATAAAATTAGAATACTTCAGTAAACTAAAATTATTTGTTCTCTAAAAGGAGTTTTCAAGCATGCTACCTCTCCGCGGGCCGGACAAAATCTGTGCGTGGGCCGGATGTGGCCCTCGGGCCGTAGTTTGGATGATAAACGAAATACACAATTCATTCGCTCTAATAATAGCCGAAGATCACAGGATAATTTTGACCGTATTGAGCAGACTATAGGTACTACGAGGGTATCATAAAGTAGTAGCTCAGATGTACAGCAAGAAAATGACTCGCAGAGGCGAATCAGACAACTGGAGGATCTAGTAAATCAGTTGCTTGATAATGAAGTAAACCAGAACCGAAACAAAGTGACTGTTAACCCAAACTGTATCCCAGAGTTTAATCCTAGCGTGGGCACTTTGAGCTGCAGTAAATGGTTAGACAAAATAGACCAGCTTGGAGAAATAAACAAGTGGGATGACAACTTAAAGATTTTTCACATGCAAACGCGCCTTCAGGGGTTAGCAAGAAATTGGTATGAGGGATTGGACACCTACAAATTTACCTGGCCAGAATGGAAATGTATGCTTATTTCGGCATTTCCTGACCATCAAGACTATCCCAGTATTTTAAGAAATATGATAGATCGTAGAAAGCGTGTTGATGAGTCATGGTCAGAATATTATTTTGGAAAAATGCAACTTCTTAGACAGTGCGAAATATCGGGAAAAAATGCAGTGGCAATGATCAGATGGAATTCCTGATAACACGATACAATCTGGAGCCAAGGTAGGCAGATATACAACACCTGAAGATTTGTTTCGTGAGTATCTTTCGTCTTTGCCTTTTGCGCATGTTCCACTGAAACAACGCATAGAAGTACATAAAAGACGAGAAAAACGTTTCGAAAATATACAGAAACATGCCCCCAAACAAAATTTTAAGCACAAACGATGTTTTAATTGTAGAGAATATGGGCACATGTATTTTAACTGCCCAAAGCCCAAAAAAGAATGCACAGTATGTAAGCAGATAGGACACGTAAGTGAAAATTGCCGAAAAAATGAACCCAGCACTTCACAGAAGATGTTAGTATGTGAAACCAATGAAAAAACAAAATCTGATGGTTATTACGCGGATTGCGAAATAAATGGAAAAACTTTATCTGGTTTTATAGATTCTGGGTGCGAAGGGGTGCTTATAAGAAAAACTGATGCAGAGAATGTTGACTTAGAGTGGTCAGCATCTGATGCAACTTTAAATGGCTATGGTGGCGCTACAACACAAGTTTTAGGTGTGACCAAGACTTATCTTAGAGTATATTTGTTTGAGGCAGAGGTCTCAATTTTTATAGTTCCAGATAATGTGCAAAATATAGCAGTCTTGATTGGCAGAGAAATTTTGAATAAAAATAATGCAATCACTGTGATTAAGAACGGAAATGTAAGGCTGTTCGACAGTAATCTTTCCGAACTACCAAAAATCGACGAACTGCCGCCTAAAAAGATTGTACTGATAGCTGATGTACTGACAGAAATACCTCCAAACAGCATTGGATTTGTTAGCTGCATATTGCGCGATAGCTATGATGGAGATCTTTTTGTAGATCTTAGCCAACGTTTTGAGAAAAACCGAGAACATGTGGTTCCTAGATGCGTGCTTACATCCAGCGGGACAAAAATTCCTCTTCTTAACATATCCGATGGTTCGATCCAATTCAAGCCCAACCAAGTGGTCGCAAGAGGTGTTCCTTGTGTTGCTGAATCAAAAGAGGTAGGAGTTTGTCTTAAAGTTGATTTTTGTAATTTATCAAAATTTAGTATAAACGATTTAGCTAGTTGTGTATCAAATAATTTATCGTGTTCTGAGCTAAAAAATATTTTATTGCTGCTTAACAGATATCGTGACTGTTTTGGGGAAAATACTCCGGTAACTTATAGACCTTATAGACTTTCAATACATGAAGGAGAAAATGTTCGTAAAATAATTAACAACTTACTTTCGGCTAATATTATACAAGAATCTAAATCACCTTACGCGAGTCCAATTGTTCTTGTGAAGAAAAAAAATGGTGAAACGCGCATGTGCGTGGACTATTGCTCTCTCAACGCTAAATCGGTAAAATATTGTTACCTAATGCCAAGAGTAGATAAACATCTGAAGATAATTAAAGGGTGCAAGTACTTTACTACGCTGGATATGGCTAGCGGCTATCATCAGATCCCTATGGCGGAAAACTCCCGAGAAAAGACAGCTTTTGTAACACCAGATGGCCAGTACGAATATCTAAGGATGCCATTTGGGTTAGTCAACGCCCCAGCAGTGTTTCAACGTACCATAAACCAGATTCTGGGTTCCATGAGGTTCTCCACGGCTCTGGCATATATGGACGATATTTTGGTGCCGTCTTCAAGCATTTCTTCGGGTTTGTTGGCTCTTGGAGATGTACTTAAATCATTTTGAAGTGCTAGATATTTTCCTGTTCCTCAGAATGTACACCAGATACGACAATTTGTTGGTTTATGTAGTTATTTCAGAAAATATGTGAAAAACTTTGCACAGATTGCTCGTCCTTTAACTTCACTTACTAAAAAGGATGTTGCTTTTAAATGGGGAGAATCCGAGAAAGGTGCTTTTGATAAACTTAGAGAAGTTTTGATCAAAAGACCTATTCTTGCAATTTATGATCCTAAGCTAGAGACAGAGGTCCACACCGATGCTTCGAAAGTCGGGCTCGGTGGAATTTTATTACAAAAGCAAGATGATGATAACTTTAAGCCCGTACTTTATTTTAGCCGCTAGACATTAAAACTGGAGACTTTAGCTGTAGTTTGTTCGTTACAAAGATTTAGAATATATCTGCTTGGACTATCATTTAAAGTCGTAACGAATTGCAATGCCCTAAGAACGGCAATGTCTAAAAGGGACTTAATTCCAAGAATCGCAAGATGGTGGCTTTCAGTACAAGAATTTAACTTTACAGTGGAGTACAGACAGGGAACAAAAATGGCCCATGTAGACGCCCCTAGTCTCCTAGAACTGCAATATTATGTCAATGATGATTGAAAAATGTGTCAGAAAGAGCAATCTCTATCTTTCTGAGAGATATACTGAAGTAATATTGGTTTTAGCATTTGGAAATGCAAGAGATAAGGGGTACTTTGCATGTTTGAGAAAGCTTTACATGGTGTTGTATTTCTGGAAACAAAATAATGCTGTGGCGAACTGGGATATAAAAGACTTTTGTAAGAAAATCAATGAATGCCTTACAGATCATCCTTTCTCTATGTACTTCCACACAAATTTGCTTTACCTTAAGGTGGCCACAGACATGTGAAGTTTGTCAACTTTCAAACAGCAAATGTTTGATATTTGGCAAATATCTCAGACACACACTACATGAAAATACACAAATATTTGTTATTTGTCATACATCAAATATTTCCCATCAACTGTCGGTAAATAAGCACAAATCAAAGGAGACAAATATTTGAGATTGTGCGTAGTTGTTTCAGATACAAAATGCCCCGTATTTTAAATTGATATCGCAGTGCTAAGCAAGTGTGCACGTGTTCAAGATGGAGTGGACAAACGAACTTGTGTTGGAGTTTTTAGAATTGTACGAAGAGGAACCTGCAATATGGAATGCTTCGCATATTCAGCATAAAAATAGGAACCGGAGGCCGAAAAATATTTAAAAAATGTGACATCTTGGCATTTCAAATTTTGTGAGGCGAAAAGGTTTATTATTACTAAAAATTCATTAAATAATATTTTGATGAGAGGTGAAGTATTCTACCATTCAGATACCGGTGCTTCAAAACAAATTTTAAAAAAGGGAAAGAACCTTTCTAATTTCTATCCTACGATTATACAAAAAGGAATACCTGTGAAGCCAGAAAAGTTGCTCGATGTGAAGAAACTTTTGACAAAACATTTTGGTGAGGAGTGGGCCAACAGGGAGGATCTATCGTTTTACAAAATTCTTTTAAGTACTGATGAAGGAGAAGTCGTTCAATCCGGTAATCCTGACGAGCCTGAAGACTTTTGCCAAGAAAATTACGATGAAAATCAAGAGCCTAGAGTCTAGTAGTTTTATTTCATGTTTATATTTTGTTATTTGACAATAAAGATTCGATTTTTTTTGTTTTAAAATTAATTTTTTACATGTAAAACATTTTGTGCGTTATAAAACTCATTTTTTTCCACAGAGACATATATCAAAACTCGCCTTATCCAGAATTAAAATGAAAAAAGATCTATCAAAATATGATTTAAAGTACCGTAAAATGGGGCAAAGGCGGACAGTAGGGGTGAAGGTGGACAATCGGGTATTGTCGTCGTTTTCGTCAAAGTCGTTAAACGCGTCGAGCTAATATTGTGAAATATAGGCGGCAACGGATCAGTTTGGGTTCAGTACGGGTAAAGAGCGCGGTGTTTATTGATAAAAATCGTTTAGTGAGAACGCAGGTAAGGTTCTAAGAAAACAGCTATTTTTGTCCATTTTACAAACTTTAAAAAGAAAGCCTTGTACACAAAAGAGAGTTAGGGCTGCCCAAGTGAAACATATTATTAGGTGTTGAACAGTTTATTGGCAATAAATAACCGTTATAAAAACGCCCTTTGTTTATCGTTAAAGACAATTTCAGAAGTTTAATTGAGTTGCTTTTTATAGGGGTGAAGGCGGACAGCATGGTTCGCAAATATCGCAAGAAAATCGGCATTTCCTTTATGAATTACACGGAAGAAAATCTGAAAAGGGCTATCACTGATGTTAAAAACCATCGTAAAGGGTTGAGGGAAGCCGCGGAATATTATAAAATACCGAAATCCACGTTATGTGACAAAATTAAAGGCCACAAAACAAAAAAACATGGAGGACAAACAAGTCTTTCAGAATCAGATTAGAAAACATTAGTTGAGGGAATAATTCAATTTTCTGAATGGGGTTTTCCGATTACCAGAACTGACATAAGAATGTTAGTGAAAAGCTTTCTAGATAGGGCAGGAAGAAAAATTCCGCAGTTTAAAGACAACCATCCTGGCACTGAGTGGTTTTTTAAGTTTCTACGTCGACATGATATATTAACGGAACGATTCGCCCAGAACATAAAAAGAGCGCGGGCTGCCGTAAATAAAGAAATTATACAGAGCTATTTCGAAAATTTAAGAAAAACAATAGAGAACGTTCCACCGCAACATCATAAATTATGATGAAAGTAATCTAACCGACGACCCAGGAAAATCTAAAGTATTATGTCGCCTTGGTACAAGGAGGGTTGAAAGGATTTAGACTCTAGTAAATCAAGCATCTCCATAATGATGGCTATCAGCGCTTCAGGAAATTATTGCCTCCCTATGTTGTTTATAGATCGGTGCATCTATACCCAACATGGGTCGAAGGAGGCCCAGTTGGAACGGTTTATAATCGCACTAAGTCTGGGTGGTTTGATTCAGCAACATTCGATGATTGGTTCGATAGGGTTCTTCTTCCACACTTTAGAAAATTACCTGGCAGGAAAGTTATCATTGGGGACAATTTGGCATCGCATATTTCGTTACATGTCCTTCAGTGCTGTAAAGAGAATGATATAGATTTTGTCTTGTTACCCCAATGCAACTCACCTCCTCCAACCCTTGGATGTTTCATTTTTCGCACCTTTCAAGAAGTCGTGGAGATCCATCTTAACAGACTGGAAAATGAAAAACAAAGGATGCATATTAAAATCTGAATTCCCGAGACTTCTACAGCAAGCAATCGAAAAAATTGAAAACATAGAGAACAATATAAAGTCAGGCTTCAGAAGCTGCGGAATTTTTCCACTCTGTCCGGAAGCTGTTTTGAAGAAAATCCCAGATAGAGTAGAGAAGGAAGACGACGTGGAAAACGAGAATAATCAACACTGGATTCGAACATTTAAAGAATTTCTTAACCCGTAACTGCTACCGACGGGGTCTGTGTGACCCGGCGTTAGTTTTAATACGCACTACCTATGTAACCTTGGTGGTGGGGGAGCTGTACGTCCAGCTATTCTCCTATTAGTTAGTGCTTCTCTCGGAGACGTGGCAGGCGGTTTTGTTGATTTTGCCAAATTCGAAATAATTACGTAGTTGGGTCTCCGTGACCCGTCTGTAGTACTTACGTAAACAAAGTGTTATCTCATTACACAGGTATGTACTCATTTTTGCTATTATTTTTTGTGTAAACTTTTGTTAATTGTTTAGGCAATTTTTAGATTTAAATTCAAATATGTTATTTTACTGACAGACTCTTTTTTTTTCTAGATAAAATGGGTTCTACAAGCAAGCAGCTAACTTCAGCGGAGCTGGAAGACATTCTAAATAGCGAAGAGTTTTGGGAAGAGTTGAAAGATGTAAATGAGGCGGCAGAAACTCTCCAAGAAGTAGAAAATGGATCGCAAGCCGCACAAACATTATTTGATCATGCAGGCGAAAGTGATAACGACGAAATTTACAGTGAACACGATACGGATAGTGAATTTGAGAGTGAATCTGTGCAAGAAAATACCTCGTCTAGTGACATCGAAATTGAAAATGATTCGAGTAACCAAACAGCCACTTTCAACATGTCAAAGTCAGCTTGGTATGGAAAAGATTCAACAAAATGGGCCAAAGAACCTCCACAAAGATCTAAGGTAAAATCCCATAACATTATTAGGGTTTTATCCGGACTGAAAGGTCCTGCTCGACAGAAGGAACCATTGAGCCCCTTAGAAGCTTGGAAATTGTTAATAACCGATGAAATGTTGGAAATTATAGTTGAGCACACAAATACAAGAATTGACATAATGGCATCAAAATACGCCACCTTCAAACGACGTAAAAACTCTCGCCAAAAATTTGCTCCAACTTTCATTGGTAAGACAGATAAAATTGAGATGGAAGCTTTCATCGGTCTTTTATTCATGCAGGGTATATTTAAGTCAGGCCATGAGGATTTAAAATCATTATGGGCAACAGATGGAACTGGGAGAGATTTATTTAGATGTACAATGTCCCTTGCACGATTCCTCTTTTTGTTAAGCTGTTTAAGGTTTGACAATCATCTTACAAGGTCCGAGAGAGTAAAAACTAATAAGCTAGCTGCAATATCCGATCTTTTTGAAGCTTTTGTGAAAAACTCTCAGCAGAACTATATTCCAGGACCTCACGTAAGTATAGATGAAATGCTGGTTCCATTCCGGGGAAGATGTGCATTTAGAATGTACATCCCTAATAAGCCTGCAAAATACGGGCTAAAAGTGCAGATCTGGGCCGATTCCCAAACACACTATATGTATAACGCTGAGGTCTATACTGGAAAAAATCTCCAACATGAAAAAAATCGCCATTTTCACATCCAACTGATGTCGTTCTTCGAATGATCAAACCAATTGAGAAATCCAACCGAAATGTCACTGGAGATAATTGGTACACATCAATGGAGTTGACTAATGAGTTTAAAAAACAAGGGATTACCTATGTAGGTACAGTGAAAAAAAATAAAAGAATGATCCCTCCAGAATTTTTACCGGACAGAAAAAGGCCTGTCAAATCTTCAAACTTCGGATTTACATCGGACAAAACCATAGTATCTTACGTCCCGAAGAAAGGAAAATCTGTTATCTTAATATCGTCAATGCATCACGACAGCACTATTGATGGAAGTACTGAGAAACCCGAAATAATTATGTTTTATAACAGCACTAAAGCAGGTGTAGATGCTTTAGACGAAAAATGTGCAACGTATTCCACTTCTCGACGATGGCCAATGGCAATTTTTCACTGTATTTTGAATGTGTCTGGTGTAAATAGTCGTATATCAGTTTTCACGTGGAGAGGAAATAACTCGCTACAACTTTCTGAAACAACTAGGCATTGCACTATATACTCCACATATGAAGCAAAGACTTTACAACCAAAAAGTTCCCCGAAAACTTCGTTGCCTCGCCGCCGATATTCTTGGAGTAGATATGGAGGATACACCTACACAACCTCCAACCCAAATTTTATCAAAAAGAAAGAGGTGCCTTGAAAGTGTGCCCAAATTGTAAATAAAAAGTTTTTTTTGTACTACCCTAGTTCTATATTATATAAATAATGGTTTTTGATATCAAATAAAAGTTTTGGTTAATGTTTTTTTCTTTCATTTTGATATCTTAAAACCAGGTCAGAGTGACCCGCCGATAGCAGTTGCGGGAAAACTATTTGTCAGTAACAGTTACGGGTTAATGAAAAGAGGGTTTATACTACTGAAACAAAGAAAAAACGGGGTAAAAAAATTGATGTGGCTGCCGGCAAAGGAATATCCCTCAAAGATCTCCCTGGAACGTCAAAAAGCGAAAGTGAAATGTATTTAGGAAGCAGTGATGAATCGGAAGAATTTATAGACGTAGAATCTGAGGACGGCGAAGAAAATGCCAATGAAGACAATCCCAACAACTGTGATAATGACACCAATACAAGTGATATCGACAAGACTGATGATAGACTAGACAGTGTTGAATTAGGAATTTATGTTTTAGTTCAGTTTACATGTCCTCATAATAATTCCAAAATATTATTATGTGACAGAAGCTATGGTAGACAATAGCAAAAACGTTTTCCTAGTGAATTTCTTACGCAAGCAAACATCTGATAAAATGGGTTCATATTTTACAGATCCAGTTGTAAAAGATGAAAGTCTTGTAGAGAAAGCTCAAATAGTTAAGATTTTAAGAAATGTCTGTGATTTGAGGCGACAAAGATACCAATTTCCTTTTTTGCCAAAAGACTTTAAAATCGATTAAGAGCTCACCTCTAGGGAGGTTTTAAAGATTTGAAAATATTAGAATGCTTTTTTTTGTTCTATTTAAGAAAATATTCTTGTTTTCTGTCGGTTTAAAATGAATGATAATTTATTTTTCTAAGATTTATATTTTTAAGATTTGAAAATGTTCGAATGTTTACCGTCTTCACCCCACCCATAAGGGCGAAGGCGGACACTCTCCAACTTAAAAAAAGTGGTGGGGGTTAATATTTTAGAACTTATTTTCCTTAGATCTTATTGCAGATTCTTGATTAATTTTTTCACAATTTTTCGACTCTGTTTCTAAAATTTACTCAAAAAAATGTACGAAAATTGTCCGTCTTCGCCCCAGATTACGGTAATATAATACGAGGGTTCGTTAGTGGCATATTAAATGAATATAGAAAGAATGAAGTACACATTTTAAATGATAAGAACATAAGGGGTTTTTCCTATAATTTTTTTGAAATAAGCTCAAAGGGATAAGGCGAGTTTTGCTATGGAACGCCTCATATTTTTGTTCCCTACCTAAGTCACTGTTGAACTAAAATTCGAGAATATTTGTGCCACAATGGCGAAACAACAAATTCAAATTTGGCCCTTTTTTTGGTATTTCATAATATATAGCTGAACAAAGAGCACAATAAAACAAGATTTCAAAATTTTTTTTTTCAAAAGTTGTATTTGAGACTTACCACGCCTTTTTTCAATTATGATCAAAGCTTTATCGGCGATTATCTCAAAATGACCAATTTTCACTTTCGTCACTATGGTTCTCAGCAAGCGAATATGAGTTAATTACTAAGGCAGCAGATAAAATATCCTTGGGCCACTTAATTATAACTGCAATTTTTTTACTAGCAAGGAACGAAGTTAAATTAAGCCATGGCCAAAGTCTTATCAAAGATTAAATTGCCTTATGTAACGAAAATCATAAAGTTTAAAACCTTCGACACTTCTTTGCCTATTTAAAAGTTATCAAAAATGGAAAACCAAATAATTTACGTGATCGTGTAATACCTTTAATTATAACCAAAGGTAAAACTTTAAAATAAATGTTCAAACTATTGTACAGTATTAATACTCATTTCGCTACGGCTCTGGCTTAGGTATTTAACAACAGGAAACATCTCTTAAGGAAAGTAGATTTGTATTCTTGTTACTTTCGTGTCTACTGACTGCCACCCTTAAATATAATTGCAGGAGATTTAAAACCTATAACACCAAACATTTAAAATGATACGTAGTTTCATATTTTCTAAATTGTATATGGTTGTCAAAAACGTGCTGGCCAAATACAATCTTCGACTGGTTAATATAATCAGATGACTGTCTAAATGGAATGTAATTTGTGGACAAAACCAGAATTTCAGTTCTCTCCTAGTAAAGGTAAATCTTTTGTTTCCAATGTGTGAAACCTTTTCTGAAAAACATACAGCGGCAGGTAATTTATTCGCCTTTAAATTATTAGGTTAGGTCACTGCACATTCCTTGATATTTTTTGAACATGTATATTCTTAGAATTCTTTACGCATCATTATCTCAAAGGGAACCAAGGTACTCGATCCCCCTGGACCTTTGAGACGATGCTGTTCTATTTGTCGAAGGATTGTAACATTATCTATAAATATCTACTATGTTAACTTCAATATCAAAAAGCAAATAACTTTTCTGAAAAATTTTCTGGTTAACTGGTGCTCTGCCCAACCAATATTATTATTCCAGCTTTTTGCTCAACTTATATAATTTGTTCTTGTACATAAATGTAACACTTCTGACGTCAATATTAGGTCAAGGAAATTCAAGGTATTTAATTTTCTGGGTGCAGAGCTTTTAAATAAAAGTACTTCTTTCTTGATTCAGTGATGAATTTGATGTAACAGCACTTCATGGACTCATGGACGTTTGAAAAATTTGCAGTTGCAATAAATCCATTACCTCTTTATCATACTGTTAGCAAAACCATGGTACCAATATCTTGAAGAGGCTTAAGAAACTAAATCCTTACATTACTTCGAGATAATATCGTATCAATGGAAAGAGAAAGGGATTTTACCTTTATAAATCTAGTTACTTATTTTTTTGATTATATGACTGCACTGTAAATAATAATGCACCTATAAAGTAAATCTTTTTCCGCAAAAATAACCAAAAAAAAAAAAAGATTTGAAAAATAATGATATAACAATACCCATAAATAAATACCTAAAAACATTAGTTTTTCATGTTATCCCTATCAGCATTGAAGCATAAAATATTAGATTAGAAGTAGAATAAAACACAGCAGAACTTTAGTCTTTATTTAAAAAAAATGGCATGTTATGTAACATTTATATTTTTAATACAACTACGAATACGCAGGTACTGAAAAACTAGTGATATAAAACTTTAAGAATTTCCACCCGTCATTACCGATATTTTAAATACTCACTGCATGAATGAAAAAAAAATAATGACAGTACAAGTTCGAAATTATTTTACTGTCACTACCAAATCATTGTATATCACATTTAGACAAGTAGTTTTGGTTAAACAAATTGCACCTTGAAGTAATAAGAAGTGCCTACGCCCGGCTTAATTGAATTTAGTATTTCAGATAAATACAGTATGTCCACGGAAAAGGTGTTGAAGAGAAAAAACTTTTTTATTTTTGATTTTATCGAAAAAAGCTACTCTTGATAAAAAATTTTGCTACTAGATAATGGAAGCATTTAATATTTTTGGGGTATGGAAAATTGAAAAAACTTAAATGGACAAGAGTAAAGTGCATTTATTTGAGAAAGGTATGGAAATAAGTTACTAGGAAAAGTTGTTTAAAATTAAAGGTAGTCTCTATACAAATTTTCGAAAAAATCGGCCTACTTTTTATTTATTTAATTAAATTTTTTTAACATCAATTTATATTTTTAATAACAATTTATTAATTTTTAGCTGTAAGTAAGCATTTAAAACTGACGATACTGCGGCTAATGAATTATAAAAGCAAAGTGTCAATAAAGCTTGTCACTATCAACGCCTACTAGTACAAAAATTTGGAATTAGTTAACTGATAATAAAATTTTAATCACAAATAAATAAAAGTGGGCCGATTTTTTCGAAAATTGGTATTAGAATACCTTTTACGTTTGCAACTTTTTCTAGTAACTTATTTCCATATCTTTGCAAATAAATGCACTTTACTCTGGTACCATTTTAAGTTTTTCCAATTTTCTGAACACCAGGTATAAACTATGTTAAATGTTTCTATGCCAATCTTACTCTAAGAAATAGCAAACATTTTTATTACAAGTAACTTTTTTCGATAAAATTAAAAATAAAAAGTTTTTCTATTCAACACCTTTCCATGGACACAATACGTCCACGGAAAAGGTGTTGAATAGTAAAAAACTTCTTTATTTTTAATTTTATCAAAAAAAGCTACTCTTGAAAAAATTTTGCTACTTCTTAAAGTAAGATTGGGATTAAAACATTTAACAAATTTTATACGCGGTATTCAGAAAATTGAAAAAACTTTAAATGGTTCAAAGAGTCAAGTGCATTTATTTGAAAGATATGGAAATAAGTTACTAGAAAAGATTGTTCAAAAGTAAAAGATAGTTCCTTATATCATTTTTCAAAAAAATCTTCTTTTATTAATTTGTGATAAAAATTATTTTAATATTATCTAATTCCAAATTAACAACTCATTATTGTACTAGTAGGCGTTGATAGTGACAAACTTTATTGACACTTCTCTTTTATAATTTATTAGCCGCAGTAACGTCAGCTTACTTAACAGCAAAAAATTTGATAAAATTAATATTAAAAATTTAAATTGATATTAAAATAAATTTAATCACAAATAAATAAAAGTAGGCCGATTTTTTTGAAAATTGGTATTAAAGACTACCTTTTAATTCTAAACAACTTTTCCTTGTAACTTATTTCCATATCTTCACAAATAAATGCACTTTACTCTTGTATCATTTTAGGTTTTTTCAATTTTCTGAACACCGCGTATAAAATATGTCAAATGTTTCTATTCCAATCTTACTCTAAGAAGTAGCAAAATTTTTTATCAAGAGTAGCTTTTTTCGATAAAATCAAAAATAAAAAAGTCTTTTCTCTTCAACACCTTTTACGTGGACATTTTAAATTACGAAAATATTTATGTCTTTAATTCGTGTTTACAAGAAAACATTGTTAAATTATGAATAAAGTATAGTTAAACTTAATTTAGCTAAATATGACAATATTAGAATAATTAAATAAAAAACAATGTTTAAGAATCAAATAAAAAGAAAGCTAGCTACGACTTTGACAGGAAAATTGTAGTGCAGCTTATTATTATAAAAACACAAGGGCCTATATCATAAAAGTTTGCCTAGTTTAAAATGAAAGATGCCCTATATTTAGAAAACTGCTATGCAACCAACTTGTATATCGTAAGAATAATGTGGTTAAATTAACAAAAATGTCGTAGTCAAGGGTTTACCAAAAAACAATTAAATTACCAGACATTTAATTTTTAAATATTATAGAAAAAAGTTTGATTAGTTTCTTACAACTTAGCCAAAGTTCGTTTTTTAGAAAAGATATTTCCACTACAAAATTCCTGCAATTAACAGATTGAGATAGAAAAGAGGTAAAAACTGTATTTTAACATTATTTAAATAATATTAAGTGGTATATAAACAATAAAAAGTAAACTAAAAAGGATTAAACAAGTTCCTAACTCCTCTGAAAGAAAAAAACCCAGCCCCTTCGCCAAATGGGGTCATTCCCGGTGTCTTAAATGGTGGCTGCTCAGTATCTGTACCCACTTCATATGAAAATTCTGGACTCTTTACCACAGTTCTCTCATTGTCACCTAAACATAAAAAAAGCATTTTACCAACTTAAGTACAAAATATATGGATGTTCGTGAACTTTAAGTAAATATTAAAGGATATGATGGTACAAATGAATTTAGTAAAAAAGAACATCCTAAGGAGTCTCTTCCAAGACGTCGTCTACTATCCACAGGAAGTAAATATTTAATGTTTTTAGGTTTTCTGATATTCCTTCTCACTTTCTGAAATTTTGTACACAGCCTAGGGGAACCAATGTTCATAAAACAATATACAGGATGTTCGGAAAATGCACGGCCAAATGTCAGGATGAGATTCCTCATTAAAAAATATGTAAAAAAACTTTTATAAATATGGGTTTGAAAATGTATAGTTTCTAAGATACATAAATAGTTTTTTTGTAATTTTCCCCAATACCCTGTAACCGATTTTATTTAAATTTGTAAGTGAGATTTCTAGTGATAAGGGCTTAATTTAGGCCTAATTAAACTAAAATTATTAAGTCGAGTGGTATAACAGGGGACACCTTATCGAAACTAATTGTAAAAAAAATGTACGCTACTACTTTTTTGCAATAATTATACAGGGTGTCCCAGAAGTAATGAGACACAGAGCAACAGCAGATTCTTTAAGTCGAAATAATGCAATTAACATAAACTTGCCTTATTCCAAAGTTGATAATAACCAAAGTATAGGGTGTTAAACTTTTAATTTTGTTTTCGTTTCTTAACTAAATGACAAAGCGGTACAAAATTGGGGATTTGGGGGTTCTTTGGGGCGAAAAATTCAAATTCGTCCATACTTTTGATGTTGCTGGTAGAAGGCGCCAGCTACGGCCTACCCCACTTGGTTCAGATGGCATAACTTTTTTTAAGCTTAGTATATTGACCGTTTATTTAAAAAGAAGTTACTTTAATTTCCTCTGCATCAAAAATGTAAGTCTTATTTAAGTCTCTAGGAACAACTGTTTTCAAGATAAATGCATTTTAAAGGACCCAGCAATTTTCTCATGGAAAATGGTTTTCGGCCAATTGTTTTCAAACTTTGCAGAGTAATAGTTTTCAACACGCTGATCAAAAGTCTCCACAGGCAGAAAACCTAATAACCCCTCTAACCCACCCCCAAAATCAGCCTTAAAGGTCACTAGGGATTGGGAGACTTTTGAGTGTGCATTTGGGGGGTTAGAGGGGTTTATGTGTTTTGTGCCCGTGGAGACTATTAATCAGCGTGTTGAAAACTATTACTTTGCGAAGTTTGAAAATAATTAGCCGGAAACCATTTTTCATTTAAATGCAACTCGAAAACATTTGCTCTTAGCAAAGTAGCTAAATAATGCCTAAACAAGCTCGCAAATAAAGGATTCTCGATATCTTGTTCCTTACCTAAAATTTGGGCCAAAGAAAATTTTATACGTCAATATTTTAAAACTATAAAACCTACAAGAAATTTTATAGGACATTAATTATGTATTTTTACGGAACCTATATAATCTTTTCGTTTAAAAGCAATATTTTACGAGTAATAAAAAAAAATCGAATTCCAGAGGTATACCTTAAAAAAATCCCGAAAATTCTATTTATTGATTATAATTCGTAAAGTGTTGCATTTAGGCGAAAAGATTATATAACCTTAATTAAAGGTTTCGTAAAAATACATAATTTATGTCATATAAAATTTCTTGTAGCTTTTATAGTTTTTGAGATATTGACGTATAAAATTTCCTTTGGCCTAAATTTTAGATAAGGATTAAGATATTGAGATATTATATTCGCGAGCTTGTTTAAGCATCATTTAGCTACTTTTTATGAAAAAAAAAATATATACCAATAAATTTATTTTTTTTTTAGAAAATTAACCATTTCTGTAGGAATTTCGAAAAAAGCCCTCTAGCGGCGACATGTGAAACTAATAAAACTTCAAATAAAATAACATTTATATCCCAAGAATAGCTCTAACTTGGCCAAGTTTGATAAAATCGACTTAGCCGTTTCGAAGATACAGGGTGTTTTTTACGGAAATAATATGGCGAGGCTTGTAGATTAGGTTAGATATGAGGCGTTGGTAAGTACTAAAGGTAAGTTATTGTTTATTAGAATTATGCCTATTATGCAAATGTGAAAAATGTGAAAATCTGATCAACAAAAAAAAACCTACCTGGACTACATTCAAATCCAAGACGGGAAGTTTCACCAACGTCCATTAAAGATATGTTAAAAGTCCCGTTATTGGCGGTAGTATCTTGTTCCTGCAACAAGAAAAATAAGACATTCATTTAAAATGTTTTACTGTTAAACCTGGTCTAGAAATTGAACTGTGATGTCAGTTTGTAGCTTAAACCAAAATGTCAACTATCAACAATAGGCTATTTCCGAAAATAACAAATGGTCAACTTTAAACTTGAGCTTTACTTCAAGATTCGTGGTAGTATCTAAACCATTCGCTAAGGTGGCGATTTAACATTTGAAACCCTAATAATACATCAATATAATAATCTAAGAACCCGTAAACGCCGGACTCGCATCATAATATAAACGCTGGTTCTTTGCTCAATGTCCCTAACAGGGAGAAGGAATTTTTGACTTCTATAAAGTTTAGATTATTGTGGCCTTGGCAAGTAACAGGGAGCAAAGGTGTATAAAATTGCTACCCAAAATCGTCATAGCGTTATTTTTTATATATTTTTTTTCGGAATAATATTAGAAGTTACATCATGCACTACCAGACACTTAGTATCATCCTAACCCTCTGCCAGACACCTTTAACCTAAATAAATTGTAATTGTACTTAGAATATGGTACAAAAGCAGAATTTTATATATGTTACCTGGCTAACTAACGGGACAATTTCAACAATATCATTTTGCCAGTGTATTTCTCACACAACGCACCAATTATTACGTCTCATATGATAATAGTTTATTAAAGCTGGATTAAAGGTATTTTATAAATTGCACAAATGAATCGTAAAACGTAGACTGTACGTAAAATAGTGAAACGTATATACCTAGACCATCTGTTGTCCCTAAATCCGCAGCAAAAGATCGCAATTGAGCATATGCGCGTGACGTCACCAAAAGTGAGGTTATAGTTCGTGAATCAACAACAAACCTTACCTAAAAAAACACTATTAAAGAAAAATTCAAGTAAAATATGAATCGACAATAATAAACACCCAAGAAAAAACTCGCGAATATATCAAAATAACAACCAAGTCTGCTAACTAAATGCTAAAAATGACCATTGTTGTTGATCCAGTAACGATGAAATGACATTTGGATGTGACGTGCCGCACATAATCAATAGATCTAACTCACTATCTCACTCGCATCCGCTTGTATGCATATTGCCTGGCACTAACACATAATATGGCTGACCTTTAACTTCGTCTGGCAAGATGTTAGAGCTATCCAAACTGTTCAGTCACTAAGAAATCATCTTTTAATAGTTGCCGAAGTAGCATTTATAAAATTCTGCTTTTGTACTATGATGTAATGATGTAAATACAATTACAGTGTATTATATTTAAGGATATCCGTCGAAGAGTGGCCATGATACAAACAGTCTGGCGATGGATGATGTGATTGCTATTATAATCCTAAAGCAAATTTAAAAAATATGCTTTAAACTATAATGGTTTTGGTACCTATTTTATACACCTTTGGTACCTGTTAACTGCCAAAGTAATGATAATCCAAACTTTATAGTAGCCAACGGTTCCCACCCCTGTTGGGAATATTGCACACAAACTCTTAGCTTTTATACTATGATGTAGGTCGGGCGTTTACGGGCTGTTGCTCTTGTGGTGTACTTCTCATGGAAGGGTCGCCATGTGGTGTACTTCTGCTTTGTACTTGGTTCGTAGTATCTGGTACACGTCAAGAAGTCAAACAAGAGACTTTGTATAAAACATACTTTAATATAAATATATAAAAAATGGTATAAAACTTATCTTACTGCATCTAAATGCATCTAATTATATCTAATCGTATCTAATGGTATCTAATCTTAATGTGTATAAATCAAGTTATTATATACATATTTAAACATTAAACAAACATCAATTACTATACACAGTTTACAATAATATATCAGTCTTGTTATATAAACTAATATTTAAATAATAACATAACATAAAATATCTCTTAGCCTTCACGGTCAATGGCTTTGATACGTGCAATAGACTGATGACCTAACAAGTACTAGGAAGTAACCTTAGCCTTTTGTCATGAATCCATTACACCTTCCCCGCAAAAGTTGAAAAAAAAAATGTTTTCTGAACTTTTTTTTTTTCATTCTACTATCTTATATACTATGTACAATTTAAAACTTAAAAATAAGGTTTAATAATATTTTTATGTACTTCCTTAGGCTTATTATTTACATTTAAAACTACATTGGTATTCTTAATATCTAAAATTTTAAATGGACCTTTTAAACAAGGGGGCTAATTTATTTTTTCATTTTTGTTTTCTATTAGGACCATGTCTCCGATTTTATAATTATATTTTTTTGCATCTTTTATTGGAGTTTACGCGCTTAGTTTTTGAAACAATTAAGTTATTTCTTGCGTCATTCCACGCAGTCTGCAATCTAAATTTTAACTCAAATGGGTAATCCTCAAAATTATAAATAGGATCGATTTGATTAGTAAAGGTTTGGGATTTTGCTTATTTTACCAAAAAACAAGCCCCGTATGGTGTATAGCGTGTTGAGGTGTTTTTCCGTGTTGTTTGAAAAACACCAATACGAACCCAGTCCTCCAATTCTTTCTTTATATTTTGACAATTGCATATGCAAATACGCACCCAAATGTTTATGTGAGTTTTCCAGACCTCCAAGCGTTTCATGATGGTATGCTGTAGAATTTAACTGTTGGATCCTAATTTTACAAGCTTCCTTAAACGTGCTAGACATAACTTCAAACCTTGGTGTTAAGGATTTCACAAGGTATCCCATATCGTAGTATAAAATTTTCTACGAATGCCTTTGCTACTGTTTTAGCTTCCTTATCCTCTATTGGATATCCTTCCACAAACTTTGTTAAGTCGCACTGAAGCGTTAAAATGTATTTTTTATTTTGGCTATCCTCAGGTAGAGGGCCTACAAGGTCAAGTACAACCTTTTTGAATGCTGATTT
>JAHBCN010004661.1:0-61599 GCA_019359885.1 Listronotus oregonensis | reverse complement strand
GGGAAAACATTTGTCAGTAACTTTTACGGGTTAAAGGGTTTATACTACTAAAAAAAAGAAAAAACGGGGTAAAAAAATTGGCTGCCAAAAAGGAATATCCCAAAAAGACCCCCCGGGGAACGAAAAAAAGCAAGGGGTTTGAAATGTATTTAGGAAGCAGTGAAACCCGGAAGAATTTATAGACGTAGAATCTGGGAAAAGGCGAAGAAAATGCCAATGAAGACAATCCCAAAAATTTTCAAATAATGACACCAAACGGGGGTATTTAACCAAGGGGATGATAGACTAGACATTTTAATTTAAAAGGAATTTATGGTTTTAGTTCAGTTTACATGTCCCCCATAATAATTCCAAAATATTATTATGTGACGAAGCTTTGGAGAAAATAGCAAAAACGTTTTCCCCTAGTAATTTTTACGCAAGCAAACATCTGATAAAATGGGTTCATATTTTCAGCCCCAGTTAAAAAAAGATGAAAGTTTAAAACCCCAAAATTAAGATTTTAGAAATTCTGTTTTTTTGAGGCGACAAAGATCCAATTTCCTTTTTTTTCCCAAAAGGACTTTAAAAATCGTTTAAAAAAGCTCCCCCCCAGGGGGTTTTTAAAGATTTGAAAATATTAGAATTTTTTTTTGTTCTATTTAAGAAAATATTCTTGTTTTCTGTCTTTTTAAAATGAATGAAAATTTTTTTTTTCTAAGATTTATTTTTTTTAAGATTTGAAAATGTTCAATTTTTTATTTGTTTTTTCTTTTTAAAAGAAAATAATTTAGTTTTTTCTGTTATGTTTTTTTTTTAAATAAAACATTAAAAAGTACATGAAATTTGGTTTTTTTTTTCGTTTTGTCCTTTTTTTAAAAATAAAAAAAATTTTTACCTTTGGTGCCCCTTTTAAAACCCCCCACCGGGGTCTAACACAATTTTCTGTATAAAAAAACCCCCTGTCCGTCTTCACCCCACCCATAGGGAAAAGGCGGACACTCCCCAAAAAAAGTGGGGGGGGGTTAAATTTTTTTAAAAACTTTTTTTTCCTTAAAATCTTTTTCCCCGATACATTAAAATTTTGTTTAAATTTTTTTTAAAATTTTTTGACCTGTTTCAAATTTACTAAAAAAAAATTTTTCGAAAATTGTCCGTTTTCCCCCCAATTTTCGGTAATATTTTTCGGGGGGTTGTTTTTTGGATATTAAATGAAAATAGAAAGAATAAAAGTAAAATTTTTTTTGGAACATAAGGGGTTTTCCTAATTTTTTTTGAAATAAGCTCAAAGGGATAAGGCGATTTTTTCAGGGAAACCCTCATATTTTTGTTCCCCACCTTCCTGTTAACTAAAATTCGGGGTATTTGTGCCACAATGGCGAAAACAAACAAATTTCCCTTTTTTTTGTTATTTCTAATATATATGAACAAAGAGCACAATAAAACAAGATTTCAAAATTTTTTTCAAAAGTTGTATTTGAGACTTACCACGCCTTTTCAATTTAAAATGATCAAAAGCTTTATCGGGATTATCTCAAAATGACCAATTTTCACTTTGTCACTATGGTTCTCAGCAAGGGGTTGAGTTAATTACTAAGGCAGCAGATAAAATTCAGGGCCACTTAATTATAACTGCAATTTTTTTACTAGCAAGGAACGAATTTAAAAATTAAGCCATGGCCAAAGTCTTATCAAAGGTAAACCTTATGTTGAAAATCATAAAAATTTAAAACCTTAAAAACTTCTTTGCCTATTTAAAAGTTATCAAAAATGGAAAACCAAATAATTTACGTGATCTGTAATACCTTTTAATTATAAAAAGGTAAAAACTTTAAAAAAAAAATGTTAAACTATTGTACAGTATTAATACTCATTTCGCTACGGCTCTGGCTTAGGTATTTAACAACAGGAAACATCTCTTAAGGGAAAGTAGATTTGTATTCTTGTTACTTTCGTGTCTACTGACTGCCACCCTTAAATATAATTGCAGGAGATTTAAAACCTATAACACCAAACATTTAAAAAAGATACGTAGTTTCATATTTTCTAAAATTAATTATGGTTGTCAAAACGTGCTGGCCAAATACAATCTTCGCTGGTTAATATAATCAGATGACTGTCTAAATGGAATGTAATTTGTGGACAAAACCAGAATTTCAGTTCTCTCCTAGTAAAGGTAAATCTTTTGTTTCCAATGTGTGAAACCTTTTCTAAAAAAAATACAGCGGCAGGTAATTTTTCGTTAAATTATTAGGTTAGGTCACTGCACATTCCTTGATATTTTGAACATGTATATTCTTAGAATTCTTTACCATCATTATCTCAAAGGGAAAATTCGATCCCCCTGGACCTTTGAGCGATGCTGTTCTTTTTGAAGGAAGAAACATTTCATAAATATCTCTATTTAACTTCAATATCAAAACAAATAACTTTTCTGAAAAATTTTCTGGTTAACTGGTGCTCTCCCAACCAATATTATTATTCCACTTTTGCTCAACTTATATAATTTGTTCTTGTACATAAAGTAACCTTCCGACGTCAATATTAGGTAAGGAAATTCAAGGTATTTAATTTTCTGGGTGCAGAGCTTTTTAAATAAAGGTACTTCTTTCTTGATTCGTGATGAATTTGATGTAACAGCACTTCATGGACTCATGTGGGAGTTTGAAAAATTTGCAGTTGCAATAAATCCATTACCTCTTTATCATACTTTAGCAAAACCATGGTACCAATATCTTGAAAGGGGTTAAGAAACTAAATCCTTACATTACTTGAGATAATATCGTATCAATGGAAAGAGAAAGGGATTTTACCTTTATAAATCTAGATACTTATTTTTTTGATTATATGACTGCACTGTAAATAATAATGCACCTATAAAGTAAATCTTTTTCCGCAAAAATAACCAAAAAGAAAAAAAAAAGATTTGAAAAATAATGATATAACAATACCCATAAATAAATACTTAAAAACATTAGCTTTTCTTGTTATCCCTATCAGCATTGAAGCATAAAATATTAGATTAGAAGTAGAATAAAACACAGCAGAACTTTAGTCTTTATTTTAAAAAAATGGCATGTTATGTAACATTTATATTTTTAATACAACAAAAACTAGTGATATAAAACTTTAAGAATTTCCACCCGTCATTACCGATATTTTAAATACTCACTGCATGAATGAAAAAAAAATAATGACAGTACAAGTTCGAAATTATTTTACTGTCACTACCAAATCATTGTATATCACATTTAGACAAGTAGTTTTGGTTAAACAAATTGCACCTTGAAGTAATAAGAAGTGCCTACGCCCGGCTTAATTGAATTTAGTATTTCAGATAAATACAGTATGTCCAGAAAAAGGTGTTGAAGAGAAAAAACTTTTTATCTTTTGATTTTATCGAAAAAGCTACTTTTTGATAAAAAATTTTGCTACTTCTGAGAGTAAGATTGGGATGGAAACATTGAAAAAATTAAAAATGGTACAAGATAAAGGCATTTATTTAGAAGATAGGAAAAAGTTACTAAGAAAAGTTGTTCAAAATTAAAAGGTAGTCTCTAATACCAATATCCGAAAAAATCGGCCTACTTTAATTTTTTATGATTAAATTTATTTTAATATCGATTTAAATTTTTAATATCAATTTATTATCATATTTTAAGCTGTTTAGTAAGCATTTAAAACTGACGATACTGCGGCTAATGAATTATAAAAGCAAAGTGTCAATAAAGCTTGTCACTATCAACGCCTAGTAGTACAAAAATTTGGAATTAGTTAACTGATAATAAAATTTTAATCACAAATAAATAAAAGTGGGCCGATTTTTTCGAAAATTGGTATTAGAGACTACCTTTTACGTTTGAACTTTTCTAGTAACTTATTTCCATATCTTTGCAAATAAATGCACTTTACTCTGGTACCTTTTTAAAGTTTTCCAATTTTCGAACACCGCGTATAAAATATGTTAAATGTTTCTATAATCTTACTCTAAGAAATAGCAAACATTTTTATTACAAGTAACTTTTTTCGATAAAATTAAAAATAAAAAAGTTTTTGCTATTCAACACCTTTTCCGTGGACACACCAGTACGTCCACGGAAAAGGTGTTGAATAGTAAAAAACTTCTTTATTTTTAATTTTATCAAAAAAAGCTACTCTTGAAAAAATTTTGCTACTTCTTGAGTAAGATTGGGATTAAAACATTTAACAAATTTTATACGCGGTATTCAGAAAATTGAAAAACTTTAAATGGTTCAAGAGTCAAGTGCATTTATTTGAGAAGATATGGAAATAAGTTACTAGAAAGAGTTGTTCAAAAGTAAAAGATAGTTCCTTATATCATTTTTCAAAAAAATCGGCCTACTTTTATTAATTTGTGATAAAAATTATTTTAATATTATCTAATTCCAAATTAACAACTCATTATTGTACTAGTAGGCGTTGATAGTGACAAACTTTATTGACACTTCTCTTTTATAATTTATTAGCCGCAGTAACGTCAGCTTACTTAACAGCAAAAAATTTGATAAAATTAATATTAAAAATTTAAATTGATACTAAAATAAATTTAATCACAAATAAATAAAAGTAGGCCGATTTTTTTGAAAATTGGTATTAAAGACTACCTTTTAATTCTAAACAACTTTTCCTTGTAACTTATTTTCATATCTTCACAAATAAATGCACTTTACTCTTGTATCATTTTAGGTTTTTTCAATTTTCTGAACACCGCGTATAAAATATGTCAAATGTTTCTATTCCAATCTTACTCTAAGTAGCAAAATTTTTTTTTCAAGAGTAAGCTTTTTTTCGATAAAATCAAAATTAAAAAAGTTTTTTCTCTTCAACACCTTTTCCGTGGACATAGTGTAGATTAGTTCATTTTAAATTACGAAAATATTTATGTCTTTAATTCGTGTTTACAAGAAAACATTGTTAAATTATGAATAAAGTATAGTTAAACTTAATTTAGCTAAATATGACAATATTAGAATAATTAAATAAAAAACTATGTTTAAGAATCAAATAAAAAGAAAGCTAGCTACGACTTTGACAGGAAAATTGTAGTGCAGCTTATTATTATAAAAACACAAGGGCCTATATCATAAAGTTGCCTAGTTTAAAATGAAAGATGCTCTATATTTAGAAAACTGCTATGCAACCAACTGTAATATTCAAGAATAATGTGGTTAAATTAACAAAAATGTCGTAGTCAAGGGTTTACCAAAAAACAATTAAATTACCAGACATTTAATTTTTAAATATTATAGAACAAAGTTTGATTAGTTTCTTACAACTTAGCCAAAGTTGTTTTTTAGAAAAGATATTTCCACTACAAAATTCCTGCAATTAACAGATTGAGATAAAAAAGGTAAAACTGTATTTTAACATTATTTAAATAATATTAAGTGGTATATAAACAATAAAAAGTAAATTAAAAAGGATTAAACAAGTTCCTAACTCCTCTGAAAGAAAAAAACCCAGGGCCCCTTCGCCAAATGGGGTCATTCCGGTGTCTTAAATGGTGGCTGCTCAGTATCTTGTACCCACTTCCATTGAAAATTCTGGACTCTTTACCCAGTTCTCTCATTGTCACCTAAACATAAAAAAAGCATTTTACCAACTTAAGTACAAAATATATGGATGTTCGTGAACTTTAAAGTAAATATTAAAGGATATGATGGTACAAATGAATTTAGTAAAAAGAACATCCTAAGGAGTCTCTTCCAAGACGTCGTCTACTATCCACAGGAAGTAAATATTTAATGTTTTTAGGTTTTCTGATATTCCTTCTCACTTTCTGAAATTTTGTACACAGCCTAGGGGAACCAATGTTCATAAAACAATATACAGGATGTTCGGAAAATGCACGGCCAAATGTCAGGATGAGATTCCTCATTAAAAAATATGTAAAAAAACTTTTATAAATATGGGTTTGAAAATGTATAGTTTCTAAGATACATAAATAGTTTTTTTTGTAATTTTCCCCAATACCCTGTAACCGATTTTATTTAAATTTGTAAGTGTGATTTCTAGTGATAAGGGCTTAATTTGGGCCCTAATTAAACTAAAATTATTAAGTCGAGTGGTATAACAGGGGACACCTTATCGAAAACAGTGGTAAAAACCCTTTCAAACAAAAAAAAATGTACGCCACTACTTTTTGCAATAATTATACAGGTGTCCCAGAAGTAATGAGACACAGAGCAACAGCAGATTCTTTAAGTCGAAATAATGCATTTAACATAAACTTGCCTTATTCCAAAGTTGATAATAACCAAAGTATAGGGTGTTAAACTTTTAATTTTGTTTTCGTTTCTTAACTAAATGACAAAGCGGTACAAAATTGGGGATTTGGGGGTTCTTTGGGGCGAAAAATTCAAATTCGTCCATACTTTTGATGTTGCTGGTAGAGGGCGCCAGCTACGGCCTACCCCACTTGGTTCAGATGGCATAACTTTTTTTAAGCTTAGTATATTGACCGTTTATTTAAAAAGAAGTTACTTTAATTTCCTCTGCATAAAAAATGTAAGTCTTATTTAAGTATCTAGGAACAACTGTTTTCAAGATAAATGCATTTTAAAGGACCCAGAAATTTTTTCTCATGGAAAATGGTTTTCGGCCAATTGTTTTAAAACTTTGCAGAGTAATAGTTTTCAACACGCTGATCAAAAGTCTCCACAGGCACAAAACCTAATAACCCCTCTAACCCACCCCCAAAATCAGCCTTAAAGGTCACTAGGGATTGGGAGACTTTTGAGTGTGCATTTGGGGGGTTAGAGGGTTTATGTGTTTTGTGCCCATGGAGACTATTAATCAGCGTGTTGAAAATATTACTGCAAATTTTGGGAAAAAATTAGCCGAAACCATTTTTCATTTAAATGCAACTTCGAAAACATTTGCTCTTAGCCAAGTAAGCTAAATAATGCCTAAACAAGCTCGCAAATAAAGGATTCTCGATATCTTGTTCCTTACCTAAATTTGGGCCAAAAAAATTTTATAATCAATTTTTAAAACTATAAAACCTACAAGAAATTTTATAGGACATTAATTATTGTATTTTTACGGAACCTTTAATTATAATCTTTTCGTTTAAAAGCAATATTTTACGAGTAATAAAAAAAAATCGAATTCCAGAGGTATACCTTAAAAAAATCGCGAAAATTCTATTTATTGATTATAATTCGTAAAGTGTTGCATTTAGGCGAAAAGATTATATAACCTTAATTAAAGGTTTCGTAAAAACACATAATTTATGTCATATAAAATTTCTTGTAGCTTTTATAGTTTTTGAGATATTGACGTATAAAATTTCTTTTGGCCTAAATTTTAGGTAAGGATTAAGATAATGAGATATTATATTCGCGAGCTTGTTTAAGCCACTTTTAGCTACTTTTTATGAAAAAAAAAAATTATACCAATAAATTTATTTTTTTTTTTTTTGAGAAAATTAACCATTTCTGTAGGAATTTCGAAAAAAGCCGTCTAGCGGCGACATGTGAAACTAATAAAACTTCAAATAAAATAACATTTATAGCCCAAGAATAGCTCTTCTTAACTAGGCCAAGTTTGATAAAATCGACTTAGCCGTTTCGAAGATACAGGGTGTTTTTTAAGGAAATAATATGGCGAGGCCTGTAGATTAGGTTAGATATCAGGCGTTGGTAAGTACTAAAGGTAAGTTATTGTTTATTAGAATTATGCCTATTATGCAAATGTGAAAAATGTGAAAATCTGATCAACAAAAAAAAACCCACCTGGACTACATTCAAATCCAAGACGGAAGTTTCACCAACGTCCATTAAAGATATGTTAAAAGTCCCGTTATTGGCGGTAGTATCTTGTTCCTGCAACAAGAAAAATAAGACATTCATTTAAAATGTTTTACTGTTAAACCTGGTCTAGAAATTGAACTGTGATGTCAGTTTGTAGCTTAAACCAAAAATGTCAACTATCAACAATAGGCTATTTCCGAAAATAACAAATGGTCAACTTTAAACTTGAGCTTTACTTCAAGATTCGTGGTAGTATCTAAACCATTCGCTAAGGTGGCGATTTAACATTTGAAACCCTAATAATACATCAATATAATAATCTAAGAACCCGTAAACGCCGGACTCGCATCATAATATAAACGCTGGTTCTTTGCTCAATGTCCCTAACAGGGAGAAGGAATTTTTGACTTCTATAAAGTTTAGATTATTGTGGCCTTGGCAAGTAACAGGGAGCAAAGGTGTATAAAATTGCTACCCAAAATCGTCATAGCGTTATTTTTTATATATTTTTTGAATAATATTAGAAGTTACATCATGCACTACCAGACACTTAGTATCATCCTAAAGACACCTTTAACCTAAATAAATTGTAATAGTACTTAGAATATGGTACAAAAGCAGAATTTTATATATATGTTAACATTGGTTTATTAGCGGGACAATTTCAACAATATCATTTTGCCAGTGTATTTCTCACACAACGCACCAATTATTACGTCTCATATGATAATAGTTTATTAAAGCTGGATTAAAGGTATTTTATAAATTGCACAAATGAATCGTAAAACGTAGACTGTACGTAAAATAGTGAAACGTATATACCTAGACCACCTGTTGTCCCTAAATACCGAGAAACGAAAAATCCGCAGAAAAAAGATCGCAATTGAGCATATGCGCGTTAAGTCACCAAAAGTGAGGTTATAGTTCGTGAATCAACAACAAACATTTTTTTTTCGTGTTTTGTGCGAAACACAATGACAATAAAACCTTACCTAAAAAACACTATTAAAGAAAAATTCAAGTAAAATATAAATCGACAATAATAAACACCCAAGAAAAAACTCGCGAATATATCAAAATAACAACCAAGTCTGTTAACTAAATGCTAAAAATGACCATTGCTAACTCACTATCTCACTCGCATCCGCTTGTATGCATATTGCCTGGCACTAACACATAATATGGCTAACCTTTAACTTTTTTTTGGCAAGATGTTAGAGCTATCCAAACTGTTCAGTCACTAAGAAATAATCTTTTAATAGTTGCCGAAGTAGCATTTATAAAATTCTGCTTTTGTACTATGATGTAATGATGTAAATACAATTACGGTGTATTATATTTAAGGATATCCGGCGAAGAGTGGCCATGATACAAACAGTCTGGCGATGGATGATGTGATTGCTATTATAATCCTAAAGCAAATTTAAAAAATATGCTTTAAACTATGATGGTTTTGGTACCTATTTTATACACATTTGGTACCTGTTAACTGCCAAAGTAATGATAATCCAAACTTTATAGTAGCCAACGGTTCCCACCCCTGTTGGGAATGTTGCACACAAACTCTTAGCTTTTATACTATGATGTAGGTCGGGCGTTTACGGGCTGTTGCTCTGTTAAACGAAAAATCGCTACTGTAGTGCTTGGTTCTAAGGAATGCAACTCTGTTGATGACTAATAGTCTCAATTGCTTCATAAATCACTAAGGACCTCGCAATTGTTTTCAAACGTTATTTTTACAAAGGTAAAAAAGAAATATAAAACTAAATTGTACATATCACAATCACATAATAATACATTATCACAATCAGTTGCATTAGAAAAGTTAAAAATTAATAAAACATTAATGATGCCTAAGATGGTTTCTAAGAGAGCTCTCAGATACAGGAAACAGATCTATATTTAGATCATTTAAATTTCTCATGATTCTATCAATCGCCCTATTCTGTCCATAATTTGTTCTATGGGTTTGAATATTGAATACTCTTTTGACTCTGAGGGATCTTCTGGGAATATGGAAGTTTAGTTGAGACAGAATTTGTGGGCAATCAACCAAACTAGGAAGAACTCTATGGGCAGTTATAATATCAGTTTTCCTCCTTCTTGAGGCAAAACTGTCAATATTTAAATTGCTTTGAAGAGCGGTAAAATCAATCTCTGGAGATGGGATGCCTCTTTTATATGCAACATACCTAAGAAATTTTTTCTGAATTGACTCAATCTTATCAATATGTGTTTGATAGAAAGGCGACCAAACAGCAGTGCAATACTCCAGATGTGGCTTGACCAGAGAAACATAGAGTCCTTATAGTAAAAATGTTTTTAAAATCCTTGGTATTTCTTTTAACAAAACCAAGCATTCTGAGTGCCTTACTGCAACAAGCCTGAATATGATGTACAAAAGATAGTTTACTGTCGAATAGTACACCCAGATCCCTAATTATATGTACCGTATCAATAGCCCTACCATCAAGAAAAAACTCACTGGGCACCATACCCATACATCTGCCAAACTGAATATATTTACATTTCTGGACATTTAATTTTAACTTGTTTCCGATGCACCAAGTATGAAAACAATCTAAGTATTGTTGAAACAATGCATAATGATCAGGACACGAATTGGCTTTATAAATCTTAAGGTCATCCGCATAAAGGGCAAATTCAGAATAGTGAAAGCAATCGGATACATCATTAATAAAGAGATTAAACAGTATTGGAGCAAGGTGACCTCCTTGAGGAACACCTGAAGTAACTTTGATAATTCTAGATAGGTGATTATTTAGCTTAACAACTTGCTCTCTTCCCCTTAGATATGAACTGATGCATTTCAGAAAGACACCATGAACTCCCATATGATAAAGCTTTAAGGTATCCACGGATCCAGAACCCGAAAACCCTCCCAACCCCAATCCGCCCAAAATCACCCTCAAGGTCTGGAGATGATTTTGACCAATAGTTTGGTCAATTTCTCTGCGGGATTTTTTGAAAGTGTTGTCGAATTGTAGCCACTTAAATAGTTACAGAGCTACAGCAGATGAGTGAGTTCATATGCAAATGTGGTGGAGTTGGGATCTGATTGCGGAGGGAGGGGTTAAACTGTATTGGATAATATTCCGTTACTCTGCCATGGAGATAAATTCGCTATATAAACTGTTCAAAATCCGTGAGCAGGAACTTCATATGGTAAGGCGGGGCGGGGGGGTAAGTGGGTATGCAATTATTGGGGTTGGAGAGTAAGACGTGGCCAAATAGCTGGTTGCTGGCCGTGGAATGGAATTCATGATAAAATGGCTTTGCCCCCCGTTAACAGGGGAACAGACTTTAGTAGTTGGTGAGATAAGAGTCTGTAGTCGGGGGTGGAGGTATTGGGGGAGGAGGAGTTACATACCCCGTAAGAAATCTAGGTAAAGGAGATGTCAGGCTGTAGTCCTGTAACTATTTAAGTGGCTACAATACAAAAATTCCGCGGAGCAATTGACCAAAATATTACTCAAAATCATTCCCACTGACTTTTGAGGGTGTGCCTGTGGATCACTAAGCAAAGCTTAAAAATATTGGCCAAAACCAATTTTTCATAAGAAAATGGCGGGATCTTTATGGGTTATCCTCAATAAAGAATATTCTTAAAATACATAGCAAATGAGTATAGAATAAAATAATACAGATTTAGATCAACTTACCAGATTTTCGTTCTGCATTGAAGTTTGGTTACTAAAAGGGTTAAAAGCATTGCCAAACACTGACTGCCCAGCAAATAAAGGTTTGTTATCTGTCTGTTGATTTCTAGGTTCCAGATTAAATCTAACAGACTTGTTATTTTCGTAACCTGTCATTTTTGAAACTACATTAGATTTGGAAACTGGTATATTTGATTTGGTATGTACCATATCAGAGTCAGAAATGGGTCTACTTTGCACACCACTAATCGGCAAAATCTGTTCCCTTGGGGCATGTTGAGAAGCCTAAAAATAAAATTAGGATTGAAAGAAGAATACCAAAATTTAAATATAATGTTTATGTATTTTTCCAATATTTATTGCAGCACATGTTAATATTTCAAAGCTAAGTAAAATTTTAATAACGTCAATCAAACAAAAGTTTAGCAAGTCTTATCTACCAGAGAAAGAGTTGTATATATGAGGTGGAATAAGTGTTGTTGCTGAAAACCCTTTAGAAAAATGCGTAATAATAGATAATAAATACACGTCCTCTCAGAAAGGTCCAAAAGGGTTGTAAAATTAAAAAAAAAAACAACCGGAGAAAGAAACCCATTTTTTTCTAATTTATTTGCTTATAACTTTGTAAGTACTGGTTGTAGAGAAAAATCTGTAGCAAGAGAAAAGTTTTATCTAAATTTCCTATTAAATAGGATTGGTTAGAAATCGCAAAATGTATTTTGTTAATAGAAGGCAAAAGTTTGCACAAACCCTTGATTTCTCTGAGGATCCCTATTGAAAAAAACTTAATGCTGGATGTAAACACGGCTTTAGTTAAAGTTCGTCCATAGGTTTTACAGATTTTGCAATCAATTAGTTGCAAATTAAGTCTGCATAAATAGACAAATTTTACTTATACTAGAGACCTTAAGCTTTCCAAGGTTTTTATAAGTATCAAATTATTTAAGGCCCTCAGCAACTGTTTAAAGTTATGAACATGAACAACTGCTGAAGGTTGTTGTTAAACAATTTTTTTTTCTCTAAAAGATCATTTTATAAGAAAAATACAAATACATTGCATTATGTGATTCCAACGAATCCTATCTGGTAAAAATTAATTAAAGTTTTCCTTTTGCTACAAGTTTTTGCAATCCAATTTCGTTAAGGAAAATTAAATTAAAGAACCCAAACATTTTGATATAACAATCATTTTTTACTATACTAGAGACTAGCTTTCAGGTTTTAAATATCAAGATTAGGACCCTCACAAGATTATGACTCAATTCGAAGGGGCATAAGTTGCAGAATTTTTCATAAGGGGGAAGAAACAACCTACAACATTCCGTGCAAATGTGAAACGTTGAACCACAAAAGACAAGCATTATTTGGGTAACCGAAAATGAGCCCACAGAAAAATATCAACCAACCAGTCTCGGGGTTATATAGACTTGTAGAAGAAACAAGATAAAATGGAAGATTAGGCACAAAAAGCTCAGAAGGCTGCGCTGCCTCCAGTAGTAAATCTAAATGGCTCCCAGGAAAAAAAAAATTCAATAAATGCTAACCTGAGAATTTTCCACGTGTATTTTCTCCGGACCGAAATGTTGACTTTGTGTCATGTGGTATTGAGCTAAAGGTACTTTTTCTCTAATTTGATCCAATACATTTAGACTTTCCTTTGTTTGGAACATTACCTTATTTTCATCGGTATGATCAATGGGGTACTCACAGTTTTCAGAAGGTTCAGCCTAAAAACATAAAATGGTATAATTCAGCCAGGGAGATAGGTAAAGAATGTAATAGAAAAATATTAGGTAAAAAGATCTGAACCAACTTACCATAATTTCGCTCTGCATGTGAGCCTGATTAACAAATGGGCTGCTAACATTACTAAATATAATCTGCCCGCCGAATTTAGATTTAATATCTGTTTGTTGAGTTGTGGGTTCCAAATTAAATCTAACAGACTTGTTATTTCAGAAACAGTCATTTCTGACACTATGTTGGATTTGTAAAGTGGCACATTCGGATTAGTAGATACATCAGGTATAGAAATAGGTCTACTTTGCATCATACTACTCTTTGGTGTCGTGTGTTCCTGAAGGACTGTTTGAGGGCCCTAAAAAAACAACCATTGCAAGCAACTTAATTTAGATAACACATTTTTCTAACTTTGTGAGCAAATTTTGACTAAATGAGAGGCCAAATTAGTTAGCGAGTAAATACTCAAATGTGCGTTCAGCATTCCATTGTGAGCGAAAACAAGTGCAGTCGAAAAAGTCATGCTACAAGAACATGCGATAAAGCGCATGGATGCAGGTAGACAAATTCCGCATGCAACTTTGCAAATTTGTATCACAAATGCTCACGCCTCATAACAAGCAACACTTAAATACATCTTAAATCATGCGCCATGTAGTTGAGTGGTACCTGTATTATCATATTGTTTACATATTTATTAAACTCCGTATAATATCTAGTTTTCGACAAGTGTGAAAATTATAAATAAATAAATATTAATTTATTTTTAATTTAAACATTTTGTAATTACTGTCGATTATAGGGAGACATACTTGATGAGCTTTTATTTCTGAACAGTCAATATACATTGTGTTTTTGCCCCGTCCAGCACCCTAATTTACTTCATGGTACCCGAATATAATTATATATAAATTAATAAAAACAAAACTAGTATTTTCTTGTATATGCTATAAATTTATTAAAGCAAATGCTTCAACACAGGTTAGTAAATATATTTTTTAAAATAATATTACATAAAGGATCGACAGCAATTCTTAAAGGAAAGGAGCTAGGCACTTCAGCTTACAAAGATATATTTTTACATATTATACACAAAAATTATCAGTAAACAATTTTATTATGTTTTAACTAACTGACAATGACAAAGGATTTTTATCTGCCATACATTTACCAATGGGTTTCAAAATTTGCTCTAATTCCCTACAACTGCGAATTTTTTTTCCCAGCAGTCTTCACTTTCGTATTTAGATATACAGGGTGTCCCAGAAGTAATGGGACACAAGGACACAGCAGATTCCTTAGGTCAAAATAATGCAATTAACGTAAACTTGCCTTATCCCAAAGTTGAAAATAACAAAGATACAGGGTGTCAAACTTTTAATTTTGTTTTCGTTTTTTCTTAATAATTTCTTAACTAAATGACATAGTGGTACAAAATTGGGGATTTGGGGGTTTTGTGAAGCGAGAAATTCAAATTCATCCATACTTTTGATGTTGCTGATAGAGGGCGCCAGCTACGGCCTACCCCACTTGTTTTGGATGGCATAACTTTTTTAAGCTTAGTATATCAACCTGTTTATTGAAAAAAGAGTTACTATAATACCCCTGCATCAAAAATGTATACTTCATTTAAGTCTCTGGGAGCAATTGTTTTCGAGATAAATGCATTTTAAAGGACCCCGCAATTTTCCTATGGAAAATGGTTTTTGGCCAATTGTTTTCAAACTTTGCAAAGTAATAGTTTTCAACACGCTGATCAAAAGTCCTCACGGACACAAAACCCAAAAACCCCTCTAACCCCCCAAATCAGTCCTAAAAGTCACTAGAGATTTGGAGAATTTTGAATTTTGAATTTTCCAAGCTCCCACTAAAAATATTTTAGTTTTAAAACCATAGGAAAGGAAACATGCTGGTCAAGACTTAAACAGGCTTCTATTTTTTGACTGAAGTGCCCGGATAAAAAAAAAATTACAACATTAATGTATTCTGCATTGATACCCAATGTATTCTGCAGTGATACCCAATGTTTACTGCAGTGATACCCCAGTTAACACGTTTGTCTTGGTAAACAAATTATTATGATTTTTGTTAATACACTGGCAAATTAACCAGACCAACAAAATTGTGTTCAAATTCAGTCCTTAACAACCTTTCAACCTTTGCATTAATTTCTATCATTTTTTTGTCAAGTGTAGGTACTTTCATTGTTATCATTACCAACTATCGATTCTGCAGAAAGTACGAAAATATTTGCTGCCATACAGATCATAACTTAAAGGTGTATTTAACCTTAATTTCTGAACACCCTATGAAAAAACTTGACTACTGAATGATTCGTACATTATTTTTAAGCTTCATCTTTTTTAAACGTTCTTTCCAAGTTCTACGAGAAAGAACAGTTTCTGCTACAGCTTTGGGTCAAAGATTGGAAGATGTTCATGTTATGGTAGCTTTACCTAATACTGTATGCCGATTGTTGAAGGAGCAAAACCTATGCAGGTCATCAAAGGCAGCACTTGGAATTTTCTGGAACCCATACAGATAGAGATATCGATGTTCGGCAGAAATTCACCTTATTTGGTCGCCAAATAGTGTGAAAAAAGCCTGGAAAAAGATATGCTCAAAGTTTTTCTCTCTTCGGTGGTGGATGAGCGATGGTATAATAATAATAATAATAATAATAATAATAATAATAATTTATTTGTTCCATCTGTATACAATAATACAAAATACCTCATGAGAGGTGTAGAACGTGTCACACAATTTAACATAAAAAAATACAGTTTAAAATATTATATTCTATAATTTAAGTTAAATCTAGACAAAATCAGATTATCACAGAATTGTTGAAGAATTCTCTCACTTCATAAAATGGGTTTTCGAGCAAGAATGTTTTAACCTTTTTTAAAAATATTTTTTCAGGCAGCAGTCTAACTTCATTTGGAACTCTATTCCAAATTTTGAGAAGGCTGCAGTGCACGTTTTTTTGAACAAAGGTATAGTTTGTTCTATCCAACAAAAAATCATTTTTGGTTCTTGTACTAAAATTGTGCCTTTTTTTGTTACTTTCAAATAAAGATTTATTTTGTGTTAGGTATTTTATTGATTCATAAATATACAAATTAACAACTGTAAAGAGTTTCTTATTCCTAAATAATGGTCTACAGCTCTCTCTAGCTTCCAATTTAAACATAACTCTCAAACACCTCTTTTGCAGAATCTGCACTCTCCCAGCATCTACCGAGTTTCCCCAGAAAACAATCCCATAGCGTATTTTTGACATAATCTGTGCATGATAGACACTTAAAGCTGCAGTCACCCCAATCTCGCCCAATTATACCTTTAAGGTATAGCATCCTCTTGATATCACACCCGACAGTTCATCGATGTGCGCTTTCCAGTCCAGTCTATGATCGATTGTCATACCCAGGAATGACACAGTACTTGTAGTTTCCAGATTTGCATTATTGATGTTATATGAAGTTGTACTACTTGCCCTAGAAGAAAACTTTATTATTTGTTTTATCCATATTCATTAGTAGGTTATTTTTTGAAAACCACAATTTCAAACTGTCCAGTGATTCCTTAAGCTGTCGCTCAACATCGTTGTCAGACACCTTACTAATTATAACAGAAGTGTCATCTGCATACATCACCACTTGATCCTCTATTACAGAGGGTAATTCATTAGTATATAAAATGTATAGAAGGGCCCCAATATGGAACCTTGGGGAACACCTCGTAATGCAGGACATATCTGATCTAATCAACTTACCCATGTCATTCTTTTCCACCACACATTGTACCCTGTTTCCCAGGTATGAAGTCAACAACTTGCAATAGCACGAATACCATATTTTTCCATCTTCTGTATGAGAATGGAGTGATCAACACTGTCAAAAGCTTTGGACAGATCTAACAAAACTGCCAAGGTATGTCTATTTTTATTCATTGATTCTAAAACTTTTGTCATGGCTGAGTAGATAGCATGTATTGTTGATGGCCCCTTTCTAAATCCATGCTGACAATCTGTGACAACACCACTCCCATCCAGAAAACTTATCAGCCTATTATAGATCATTTTTTCAAAAATTTTACTTATATTCGAAAGCAGTGATATAGGTCTATAATTGTTAATATTGTCCATCTTGCCCTTTCTTTTGTAGACTGCCTTTATGTAAGCGATTTTTAGTCTGTTAGGAAATACTCCAGTTTGGAAGCAAAGATTAATAATATGAGAAAGGGGGTTCTGATATTATATTTGCCACTTTCTTTAAGAGAGATTGGTACTTCATCTTCTCCAACTGACTTTTTATGTTTTAAGTTCTTTATGCACTTATATACTTCATAAGATGTTGTTGCCTCCAGGAAAATTGAATTCCTGTTTGGTTTAACATTCGTAAAATCTGTATGTGTTGCATCTCTGGTATTTTGACATGAGTTTAAGAGCGTATTGTTTACTGTGTTTAATATTTCCTTGTCCGATTTAAAATTGTCCCTCAGCCCATCAAGAACTGTTTTATTAACCGTTTCCTTCTTAGTTATTTTATTAATTAGTGTCCAAGTAGCCCTTCCTTTGTTTTCCGATTTTGTTATGAACTCATTGTTACATAACCTCTTTGCCTGCTTTATTACCTTTTTTAAAATCCTGGCATATGTTTTGTAAGTATTTTCACTTACTTCATTTTCCAACCTTTGCCTAAACAACACCCTTTTCTTGGTACAAGACTTTTTTATGCCTGATGTTATCCAGGATTTGGTGTTACATTGCTGACTTTTTGTACTGCGTTCTGGGATCACCCTGTCCATAACCGACTTTATTTTATTAATAAATATATCATACGCAAGACTTATGGCGGTATTTCTTTGAAAGCACCGACAGATCTTGTTTGGCTACGAGGAGAGCTTAATGCCGACAGATACATAAGAAAGTGTTTGAAACAACATGTAGTGCTTTATTTGCCCTTTTTAGGGAAACATTTTCTTCTATTGCAAGATAATGCTCGACCGCATATAACCAGAATGACTAGGCCTACCTCAACGATGTTGGAATTTAAGTTCGAGACTGACCGCCAAGGAGTCCAAACCTCAACCCCATAGAGCATGTGTGGGCCCATTAGGAAGAAGGCCTGGGCAGAACTACGGAAAATTTCTGTCGTTGCCTTGGAACAGGTGCTGGAAAACGAGTGGGAGCAAATACTTTACACGCAATTACTGGTTTAATTCAGCCTATGACAGAACGGATGATAGATGTTATTTGTCAAGCCCGAGAAGAAAATACTCGAGTTATATATAATTTAAGTTAGTATTAGAGCCAGTTTTTTAAATAATTAATTTAATTTAATTATCTTTGGTTGTATATTCCGTAGTTTTCTTAAAAAATTCGTTTTTCTTTAAGAATACAGATATTGATATAAATAAAAAATAACTGTTGAGAAAAAATTAAGCTTAATTTAAAGATAATGAAAGTACCTAAAACTTAACAAAAAAAAAACGATATTGATGCAAAGGTTATAAAGTTATTTAAGATTAAATTTTAACATCAGGCTAATTTTGCATGCCAGTGTACATACATTAAAATAGTTCTTAAATTTAAAACTATATGACTCCTACACTTTACATATTTTACCAAATAATGTTAAAATACCTCTGTCTTTCTAATTTTAAAGATTTTAAATGAAAGTCACTAATAAAGACCTAGTAGTCTAGGCGACAAGACTACAAATAGTTTTAAAAACAACTTAAATGCTGTAGAATGCTAAAATACCTCGAAGCTATACATACCATAAATTGATCACAAGATTGCTGACTCATCTGTGACCGTTGACTCGGCTGAGATTGTTGGCTGCCCTGAGACAATATCTTGTCCGATTGTTGAGATAGAGAATTACAGTCTTTAGTTCTATTAGTCGAAAAGCTCGACTTTTTCATTAGGTTATGCCATTTTCGTGACATATCGATAGTTTTAGTTTTGCGCTTATCCGACACAGTAACATCTGGCGCTACAAATGCAGGAATGATCACTCTTTGATTTAAAATTCGAACTTTAGATGGCGCCGCAACATTTTTAGTTTCATCTTGCTGAAACATGTTATTTAACTTCTCGTTAAATAGTATTGGTTCCTTTTTCTTTTGCGTGGTTCTAAAATAATAAAAATGTTAAACAATTTTTATGCAACGGTGGCACTTTTTTGATGTGATATGGACGAAATTGTAGAATACAGACAATAACTAACATTGAATTATATAATTCTAGAATACTACAGTTTACAGAGCAAACTAAAAGCAGATTTGGTATCTAAAATTACCCAGCAATCATTCAGTGCATTTTTTTAAGTGGTTTATGGAACATAAAAAAACCAAAATCGGTACAAAAGTTAGCTTTTCCTTAATTTCTATATGGAGAAACCTATACAAAATAATAATTTTTCCTCCGAGGGTTAAAAATTTCGATTAAATTGTAATTTTTTCGCGATACTGTCAATGGGACTTCCAAAAAGAGAATCAAAAAACAAACAAAATGGTTTTATATTTAATAATATTATTGTATTTTCGCAGAAGATATTGATATTGAAATTGAGTAAACAGAGTATTAAATACGAAATTTTATTCTAGAACCTGTTTATCTACGATTTTTACATAAAAACGGCAAAAAGTGTAAAAAACTACTCTGAATATTGCAGTGAACGCGCGATCTTACTTTTGCATAGAAAATTGGGGATCAAAGCAAGCGAGGAGGAATGTACAGCGGGTTGCTTAACATTTAAGGCTGTTATGCAAAAAGTGATATCAGTATTCATAGCCGTTTTTCACCCTTTTTGCTAAATTATATGGAAATCAAAGATACAAAATTGTAAAATAAAATTTAAAGTTTAATAATCCATTTACTAAATTTAAATCGGACAATTACATGTAATACCGTCCGTCCAAAATATCACTGCAAAATATTTAAACTGCAATTTTGAAAAACCTATTTATATTAGCAAAAACGTAGCATAATGTCAATAAATACAAGAAAAAAAAATGATACTCCAGTGACTTTTATCAATATTTCCCCATTTTATGTACTTTTTGGAGTCATATATTTATAAAAATTTAAAAGGTATAGGCATCGGTCCCGGCTTTAAATTTTTAAATAAAAAAAAACAGTAAAAAAAGAGTTATTACTTCCATTGCTAAATTGCTATGTTTGATGCACGCCACATTAAAAACGTCCCAATTCTCAGAATTTTCGAAAATAAAAAAGTTGTAGGTTGAGCTGAAATAAATACACTCACAAAGTTTCAGAGGAATATTTTTTTTAAATCAAAATTTAAAGCCGAGGCCGATACCTCTTTGTCCTGGTTCGTACTTATTAAAATCTTTTAAAAGCATTTTTTTTAATTTCCCCAGAATACATAAGTGAAGTGTTGAACGAGGATGCAGATACTGATCCAAAGTCCAATAAGGAAGAGTGGGATAGCCCGTTTACATTTACTGCAAAATCATCCCGTAAGTTTACGTGTGTCGTTGTCTATATGTTGATATCTTTTTGTTATGAATATTGATTTATTGAGTTATTTGTTTGAATATTTATAACCCTCAAATCTAGACTACAAACAATGAACTAAGACTTTGAACAGCTAAAAATAGAATAAGTGCAAATACAGATTAATATATAATAAATTTAAATTATTAATTTTAAAATAGAAACATTCTTAGTGCCATTAGGTGTAGTGTGTAGGTAGATATAAAATTGGGAAAACTTTTAAAAATTATCTACCTATTGCTAATGGATTTTAAAATTTTAATTTTACCTAAGATTTGTAACTAAAAATTTAAAATTATTACAGAGGTTATTTAGGTTTAGTATTTATATCAACTTTGCAACCAAGCAAACAGATTAGAAAGTAAATACTTAAAATCAATGGAAAACTTTTTTTTTTAATACATTTATTGCTATCACAGGCCATCTTACAAATCTTATACTTTTTTTAACATGGCATATATAACAGGCTTACCCCACCGCTAAAAGTGGACTTATAGACCGAGCGCTCGCGGCAGAAAAAAGAGACCGATTTTTTACAGGCTGCCTTTGATACGGGTAATATTTATAGCCACAAGCTATAGATAGATGCACCTATTAAGTTCCGCAACGTGTTACTTCATATATAAACATTAACTTTAATTAGCAAAAAAAAAGCTTCTTAAATCAACTTTTTACAGTCTGCCAATTGTTGAAGCATAAGGCTAGATTGCCAAATCCACAAAAAAGTTGCAGGCAGACGGTTTGCTCCAGTACAAGGGTAAAGCATACTAATGCTAGTTCGCAAAAAATCGTGTAACTAAAAACACTTTTTTACAGTCTGCCAAGCACAATTTTGACTAATGTGTGCATGCGATTGACGAATTTTCACAAGGCAGACTGTTTCCTGATTTTTAAAAATTGATACATAAAAGTTATTTAACAAATTTTTCAACAGTTCACAATATTGAATAAAACAAATGGCAGCCTAATACGATGTATACATATAACTGCAAAACTATTTTTAATTTGCAAAAAAAAGTAATGATTTTTAACGATTTTTTACAGTCTGCCATTGTATCCCAACAATGTTTAGTTAGTAAATAAACAAACTATTGAATGGCAGACGATTTATGATGGTACATCTAGCGTTAATTAAAACTTTGAATATTATAGAATCGCGCGGTAGGCAGGTAACGTAAGATTAATGGGGTCAGGTAAAGTTAGGTGCACTACGATGTTGTTTGCATGCATCATGATGCACATAACCCTACCTGACCCCGGTCAATCTTTCATCACCTGACCATGGCATCCTAACGCTACTTGACCCCGGTCAATCCTGGCTTTTTCTGTTTAATTAAAATTTACGCATAATAGTTTAGAATAAAATACTGAGTTTTTCTGAGTAATTACAATTCACGCACATTACGTAATTGGGATTCTGGAAGTTTATTACTTAACATCAATTTTTTTCAAAATTAATTTTTAATAAATTATTTTTATATAACATCTGAAAACGAAGTAACTGTTTTGTGTGTAAAATATTCATAAATTTACACACAAAAAAGGTTCAAGTTTACCCAATAATTCTGCAAATATTCCCCCACACATTTGATGTAAAAAATGTACAATAATAATAAAAATGTAATTTTTTAAGAAAAAAAATTAATTTAATTAATATTTATAAACATACCCAAATATATATTTAAATTTATTTGAGAAGTATTTTAAAGATTATTGAATTAAAAAAAAAAAAGGTATGGGGTAGAATCGAACCCGGAACCGGTTTGGAAGTCTCGAACGCTACCGCTGAGCCTCATGGCTATATAATATAATGAATTGTATAATCCGACCTTGATCGCGTCGACTTGGGGAAGGTTTCTGCTGTCTGCTTTTACAAAATAGTTGGCCATGGTAAAAGTACTTGACAGAATTTGTAAGATATTGCAAATAAATCACACAAAAACAATGGATAATATAGGGAAATCTTATTAAAAGAGTTTCGAAAGCTAATATATCACAAGTAGGCGCAAGTAGGCAAACAAGCAGGTGACGTCGTTATAAACTCGACCTATCAGGAGCGTTTTGTGTTATGTGACAAACGTTTAAAAAATACAATTTTATGTACGGATTTTTTAATAAATAAATTATTATTTTCAACTTACGTTAATAAATAACCATTTTTAAACTACCTTTACAAATCGTTTGCCATTCAATAGTTTGTTTATTTATTACCTAAATATTGTTTGAAAACAATGGCAGACTGTAAAAAATTCTTAACCATTATAAGTTTTTTTTACAAGTTTAACTGCGTCTGCCTACACTTTAAACTTCGTGAATTAGTATGCTAATAATTTAATATAAAATATTTATTGTAAAAGTTGTTATTTATTCAATAGGCAGACTGTAAAAAATTGTTCTGAAATACTGTGAAAATTTTGTTAATTAACTTTTATGCATCAATTTTTAAATATCGAGAAACAGTCTGCTTTGTGAAAATTCGTCAATCTCATGCACACATTAGTCTAAATTGTGCTTGGCAGACTGTAAAAAAGTGTTTTAAGTAACACGATTTTTTTGCGAACTAGCATTAGTATGCTTTACTCTTGTCCTGGAGCAAACCGTCTGCCTGCAACTTTTTTGTGGATTTGGCAATCTAGCCTTATGCTTCAAAAATTGGCAGACTGTAAAAAGTTGATATAAGAAGCTTCTTTTTTTTGCTAATTAAAGTTAATGTTTATATATTAAGTAACACGTTGCGGAACTTAATAGGTACATCTATCTATAGCTTGTGGCTATAAATATAACCCGTATCAAAGGCAGCCTGTAAAAAATCGGTCTCTTTTTTCTGCCGCAGCGCTCCGTCTATTTCATCATTTCTATTATTAACACTGAGCAGCCTGGTGGATGATAGCCTGTGTAGATTCTGCCAGGAGGCTAAAGAAACAGCCGTACATGTGTGGTGCCACTGCGAAGCACTATGTTTAGTTTTACTAGGCTTGGTGAGGAAAAGCCAAAACCGGCAAGATATATGGAGTGACCAGTGTCAAGACTCTGGAGTCTAGTTAAAAAGACGGGCCTGGACAAGGTGCTCTAAAGAACGATAGGAGAAACCACAATAAATCTGGTAAGGTTGCAGTGGTGAAGGTCATTTTTGCCATCTCCGCTCAAATAATCTAATCTAATCATTAACACTTGGATACTACCATTTTTTAGACCATTGTAACAGGTAGCATTTTTGCTTGTGTTCGTATGCAATAAAAAAAATGGGAGTAAGCTAATTTTGCATTAAACTTATTTAAAAAGAAAAATGAACTTACCAATTTTATTTTCTGGCTTTTCTATGGAACACTCTTGAGTACCAAACTAAAACAAATATACATGTTATACTGTGCGGTACAGTTTTCCAAAAGCAATTTTTAATTCAAAAATCCTTGTAAAAACAACTTAATTAAAAATACATATCTGCAAAATGCACCACTAGTTTTAAATTGGATATTACTTACAATAATGTGTTTGTCCTTTACTATATTTAAAGACATGGGAAAGATCATAAAAGGTAAATAAACAAATCTTGATGTCAAGCAGTTGATCAAGATTTGATTATAACCTTTTAAGCCAAAAATCAGGATGAAACGTATTAGGAATGTTAATTGGGGAAACCTACTTTTGAATTTACTTTAATTACTTACAACCCTGTAAGTATTGGTCGTAGAGAAACATTAAAAGTTAAGAAAAAGGTTTAGTAATTAAAATTCCTGCAAGGTAGAATTGGTTAGAAATCGCAACATGCATTGTGCTTGTTGCAAATTAGCGGTATTTTTTTGGAAACCCAAGATTTTTTTGTGGACTTCCATATTTAATGAAAAAAAAAACCATCATGCTGTAATGAAACATTACGCTAGGTTTTTGCAAACTAGGTCCAGAATATTGAACTTGAACATACGAATTTTGTTCGCGTATACTAAAGATCCCAACCTTTTAAGGATCTTTTTTTTTATCGGATTGTTTAGGTGTCGTTAACAATTGCTTAAAATTATGAAATATTTTTTTGCTTATAAATAGGGACCGGACATCGATAAAAAACCATCACAATTTCGAGCTTAAAATGATATAGAATATACCAAAAAAAAATGCAATAAATAATTTAATTTTCATTGGTATTTAGGGTTTTTATTTTGGTATTTTTATTCGGTGTGATTTCTTGTAGAATGATACAAAAGACATGGCAATAGTAAAACATTTAGAAGAGTTTTTGCAAGAACAAAATAATTAAACTATCATATTTTATAATGCTTTCATATAAATTATATGAAATAAATTTAAATTAAAATAGATTTTTGTCTATTACGGTTCATATTTATGCAATTAACCCCACAAACAGGGTTTTTTTAGTGGAAATGCAACTCTCCAAGTGCAGTACGAAAACTCTTCAGGCCTATTTGTTGTGAGCTCGTAAAAACCAGTTCCGTTACATAGGGTAAATCACAAGGTACATCATATTATATTTGTGCCAAAATAATTTGTTATATTTAAACAGGTGTAAGTCGCTTACAGGTAAATAATTAATGAGTACAAGTAAAAAAAATGAAGTTGGAGTGGCTCCTTCTATATTCCCCACTCACTTTAAATCTACCTTCCATATTCTACTTTTTTATTTGAAAGTAAAAACGTTTTTTTATCTTTGGACAGGCCACGAAGGCTGTGGCCCAAGCACTAACGTACCGTGGGTGTCTTAAGTGTGGTGAGAGGGAGTTTGTTCACACGGGACTTAAATATTTGGAGACTGAAAGAAGAAGGGAAACCTTTTGCGGGTAGCAGTTTAAATAGACTGGACACTATAAGGATGAAAGAACTACGAAAGCAGGAAGTTCAGGGCTTCTCTACTTAAACTGTAAAAGGATGCATAAAAGTTACACTAAGTGTTACTCCCTTGGGAGCTGCTAGAGGAGATATTAAACTGACCAACTTCTCTAAGCAGAAGCCGTGAAAATACCTAAAGAAGAGCGATAGATCCCCTACAGCTCGTCGCACAGTGGCTCTTGCATATGTTAAAGAGCGGCCATAAGTGATTTTGGAAAGGTTAAACTATATGGCACATTGTTCAACTTTTTGAAAAGTAGAATCACTGGTATAAAGAAACACAACAAAAACATTTTTGAAAAAAAATTATTACCATGTTTTTTTCCTCCGCGACAGCAAATAAGAATGTAAATATTTCTGGAGGCTTTAAAAAGTCCAAGATAATTATTATTTTTTATATTTTAAAGAAAATGTTTTGTCTACTTTTAGACTATTAATGAAAAAGTTCTGAAAAATTATTAAATTTAATTTGTTTTGAATCTTTTTTTAAACGTCGTTTTTATCCATATTTTTGTAGAGTTTAAGAGAGAAAAGAAATACCATCGGCGCTTATCGACGTTTTCTCTTATCGCAAATAATATTATTTGAGGAATGTTTTTGTTTATAAACAAAGAATGGGCTGCCAAATCCTGCCTATTCATGAGATATATTTATTTAAAGTAGTCCGTATTTCTCCATAGACCGCAACACAATTTTAAATTACGTTTCTTCGTTTTTATTTTTGAAAATAAAATATGCTTCGCGTTTGAAGGCGTACTCTTGCAGATACTTATGTAGAGTGTAATGGTAACGACGAGACGTTTTTCAGAAGCCTTAGAATGCAGTATAAATTGACCGATGATGGATTTAAGGTCATTAAGCATCAGTTGCAGAAATCGTTCCTAAGCCAAATTCGTCGAAGATGGAGGGAAAGTAATAGAACGAAAAGTACTTTTTTTAAAAAACATGCTTCGTGGCTGGAGAAAAAAGTTCTTATTGACGATAAATATTTATCCGATATACCAAAAAAAGGAAGACCCTCTAAAATGTTTGAAGAAAGCTCAAAGAGAAGTCAACGAAGAAAATTAAGTCACAAAAATGTAATTTAAGTTTGGCAGAAATAGAAAAAATCTTTATTAAGAAATTAGCAGCTAGTGGCAAAACAAAAGAAGCCAATCTCATTCAAAAAATATTATCATAGGGGGCGGAAAATTTTAAAAAAGAGCAATGTCCTAAACAGTTTACCAAAAATGAGGCTTTAGCAATAATGGTGGACCAAAAGCTATCAAAATATCAATATCAGCATTTACGAAAGCAGTGTGAGGAAAAAGGGACACCAGTTTTTCCAAGCTATTATCAAATTTCTGCTGTTAAATTGGAATGTTATCCAGCCAATCCCGTAATAAGTGAGAGGGAAGCATCACTGCAACTTCAGAACTTGTTGGATCACACGGCAAAGAGGCTATTTTTGTTAAATAATGTACGAGAGAAAGCAAAGGAAAGTAGATCTGCGTCATTAACTTTAATTTCCAAATGGGGTTGCGACGGATCGTCAGGTAATAGTGCATACAAACAAAATTTCAATGATCCAAATATCTCTGACGAAAGTGTATTTGTTGTATCATTGGTTCCACTACAAATTATATCAGACAACAACTTTGTAGTGTGGAAAAATCCGAATCCTTCTTCCCCACATTTTTGCAGGTTTTTTTTTTAATTTTGTAAGGAAACTCCTGAGAATACTACAAACATAGTTAACCGATATTCAAAAGAAATTGAAAGTTTAAGCAAAACTGACATTGCGTTACCTGAACAATTTTATGTTTCTCATAAGTTATTATTGACTATGATAGATGGTAAAGTGGGGCAAGTGTTGACAGAAACATCTTCATCAGCTTGTTGCCTGGTTTGTAAAGCTAGACCATCAGAAATGAACAACCTAGATCAAGTGGTTAAAAAACAAGTTGACGAGGCATCTTTTCAATATGGTTTATCAAATCTACATGCTCGGATTCGCTTTATGGAGTGCATTCTAAATATTGCATATAAGCTGCCAATTAAGAAATGGAGTGCTCGAAGCGCCGAGGAAAAAGAAATGGTAAAAACTACTAAGAAAATAGTGCAAAGGAACTGAAGGCGAAACTGGGTATAATTGTTGATGTACCAAGACAAGGAATGGGAACTTCCAATGATGGAAATACAGCCAGGAGGTTTTTCCATAACGCTGGTTTCAGAAGTAACTGGTGTTAGTCAAATCCTTGTTCAGAAATTTGCAGTTATTTTACAAGTGTTGGCAAGCGAATGTCCCGTGAATGATGTTAAATTCGAAGAGTTTTGTTTTAAAACTAAACTTTATGTGTCTTTAAATAATTGGTACTACATGCCATCATCAGTACATCGAATTCTTCTTCATGGTGCTGCTATTATTCGATCAGCTTGCATACCAATTGGTCAGTTAAGTGAAGAAGTAGCTGAGGCTAGGAATAAAGATTTTAAAAGGTTCAGAAAAGACAATAGTCGAAAATATTCACAGTATGCCACAAATCAAGATGTTTTGAATTGCCTCCTGCTATCCTCTGACCCTTATTTGGCTACATTTCGGCATACGTGGAAAAAAGGTGAAGGTTTAGAGCTGAATGAAGAAGCTAAAGAACTTCTTTTATAGAATATTTTTCTTTGTTACTGGTTAGTGATGGAACGGACGTCCGGTTCAAGTACCGAATCCGGCAAGTCCCGGTCCGGCCGGATTTTTCTGAAAAAATCCGGCTGTCCGGCCGGAAATTTTTTAATGTTATTAATAAGGAAATATAATTTAATAAGTCATTGGAAATATAAATAGAGGGAAATAAAAATCTTGGGTAGAAAAAACAGATTACAGATCTCTAATTCTCTTACAAATAAGGAGAAATACTATTAATAGTCAAAATGTATCTTTTTAAAATTATGATGATTAAATAAAAGTTTTTCAGCATTTTGACTGGTTAATCTAGAACGTTTTTTGTCATAAATGTTGCCAATTTCTGAAAAAGACCTTTCTGAATACACACTACTTGCTGGGGCGCTTAAATATCGTTTAGCAACTTGGGCTTTTTTAAGTGTGGTTTTTAAATAAGGATGACATGATATTACTCTAGTTGAATACTTTGCCTGTCAATTATCTTTGTAAAAAAACTCTTAGTTTACAATATTTCCTTGGTACTTTATTATCTTTTATTGACATTTAAATGTAAGTAGCACCGATTAATATTTTATTTTTTATTATTGGGAAAAAAGACATAGAGTTCGGCGCCGGACTTCCGGCATCCGGTTCGCTGGGCGGCCGGAAGTCCGGAGTTCGGTAGTCCGGTGAAATATGAGTCCGTTCCATCACCATTACTGGTAATTGAAAATATTTTTGTTACATAAATATTATTTTTTAATTTTACATGCAGTTAAACTGGCGCGTGGTGGTTTAGTTTTTTAAATTTGTGAAATATGTGTTATTTTTTCTTGTATTCTGCAAAATCATTTTAATTTTGTTTTAAGTTTATTAAGTAAAGCAAAAAAAAATTGCTTTACAAAATAAAACTTTTTTACAGACGTAATAAAATTATAAACACTTAGACTGCACGCATATAATTATTTTTTTAAATCCTAATCCTTAAATTTGTAATTTTAGTTTTATTTTGCCAAGGGGGAAACTTTAAGTACTATTTAAAAAAGGCCTAAAAACAGCTAGTGATACCAAAAGTGTTTTTTTGTTTTTTTTTAATTATTAAACTTTATCTCTTTCAACTTGGTTTGCTAACGTTTACCCAAAACAAAAATTTCCCAAAACAATTTAAGGGAAAGCACCCTTTGAGGTTGGGGGGAGAGGGGTGCTTATCCATGGAAAATATTTTTTGGAGATCACCAGATTCACCAGCAGTACTACTAATAAAAACTTTAATGTATAAGTGAATACTTGTACCGATATTATTAGGTGACACCTTGCTGAAAAAAACATAATTTTTGCAGAAAAATATAGAAAAATCTTTAGAAATTTTTCTTTTCGATATAAATAAATTATCTTTGTCACAAAGCACTTTATAAGGCAGTTTTTGAATTTATGACCGCTATACCCCTATACCTCGATCCACTGTGCGTCGGTGGGCAAGAGGACGAAGCTTTTCTGTGAGCGTGGGATTATTTATAAGACGAACAGCTCTTCTCTGAATGAGTTGTAGGAGACGCCATTCCACAGACATAAGAACAATATTCTAAAGAAGGTCTAATTTGGAATACATACAAAGTATACAGATTGGAAGAAGAGAAATACTTTCTGGCTCGAAAAAGAAATCCAAGCCCTAGTAATGAGTTTTCCAGGGCCATCCAAATCTACAGAATGAGAACATTATGTATAAAACGCAGACTTCTGAATGAATTAGTGTAAAGCTTTTATTGCAGCTGATATTCTTCTTCATAAAATAAATTATTGGTCCACGAGGACATTTTTGGAAAAAACACTACCACAGACGAATCAACTATGCACAAACTCAAACTCAAAATGCTTTATTGTCTGAAGATGGTAAACAATCTTATTGACAAAGCTGAAAAAATACATATTTTACTAGCATTTAATAAATAAACATGTGTGATTTATATATTATAAAAACATTAAACTAACAATCACAATCCTTAAATATTGTTAAAATTGTCCCACAAAAAAAACCAGTCAGAACAAATAAAAACAGTTAAAACGACATATTCAGTGCTATGATGTAACATTAGAGTTAAATAACCCCCGGGTTATATAACTCTCATGCGTTCGGAATTTCCATCAAAAAAACAAGGTGCGATAATCAAAATAAAATCCTAAATTTCGGAAATCTCATTTGCTCGAACCTCGAACTAAATGACAAACGAAAGAAACCTTGAAATTGTCAAGTTGACAATCTAACCTTATTTAAATTTTGGCGTTATTTTGGCATTGTAAAATAAACTGGCGTTTTGGTACTAAAGATTATAAGAAATTGCTGCTAAGGCCTCGAAAAACTATACGTTCTACTTCTGGGAATCAAAAAGAAACTCATTTTGCCATTTATTAGGGCTGTGTAAGTGTTTTTGTCGTCGTAGAAGCAGAAGAAATAAACCACTAATAAAGACCAAAAAATAAATATGATGTAAGTACCATAAAAAGTAGAATTTTGATGATCAAAACATATAAAAACTCTTTTTTTAGTTTGTTAGGAGTCCCTAAAAAATGAAAAACACTAGAAGAAATACCCTCTAAGTAGATAAATTAGCCAATGACATTTATCACATAGTTATTTAATAACAAAGATGAAGATTTTCCAGAGCACTACAGAAAAATTTATCTTTGAGGCTAATTAAATTAAAGTTGCAACAAAGAAAGCCATTTACACAAGTTTTTTTATGTATTTGCAATGAATGTGTATAAAATTTACTGGAATAGTTGATCTTTGTATCCCTTAAGTTCTGGTTAGTAAAATATGTTTATTTACCTATATATATAAGTGGCAAATATTTCATTTAAAAGATATCTTTTTACCAAGACGTATTTTGCTACGTTAAGTAATAATTTAATTACAAAATTAGTTGCATATTTGTTTTCCCCCAATATTAAATTTATATATTATAGATTACTAAATTAATTTGGTAGTACATTAGGCATTAACCTGATACCTGGTTGCAAAAAGCATTTTTCTACATCATAAGTTACCATTTATAACAAATAGAACTTAAAATACATTGTAATTCTGCTACTTAAACTTATCAATGATCTAGTTTAAGTGAAAATAATTGTTTTAGTGCCACATTTATGCACAAAATAATACACACATACTACATTGTGTTCGACAAGAGAAACCTCTATACTTTTGTTCTTTACTATGTCAGTCATTTTCATTTTGAACTTTAATAAATGTTAAATATATTTTATCATAAAACGTATTTGGAAAATATGCTATTTGAAAGTAATTATTTACTTTTCCCTTCTAGTAGAAAAAAAAAGTGAAAAGACAGACTTTAAATTAAGTTTTTTTTATAAAAATAATTTCACCTAACAGTATACTTCCATGAATTATAGGCAACTACTTACCTAAAAATAGTAATATATTTATGTTTTTAAAATGAACAATATATTACAATCATTGCAATTTTGTTTTTAAGAAATGTCATATTGGCTAAAAAGTAAATTAAACTTAAAAAATATGTGTATTTACTAAAGTAGGGAGCTTTTTTGCAAAATATATGTATAAAACTTGTGCTTAAAAGTTGTTTATTTCTTTAAGATGCATATTACATTATAATTTGCTTAACTATTTATAATCAAAAAACAACACACAGAAAATTTTAAAAATACTTACTTTTTAGGTATTTAATAAATTATTTTTAGAGTACATTAATAGTAAATAATAAAAACTAAAAAACTAAAATTATTATTACTAACTTACGTTTTGCAAAAATATGAATAATTTCCATTAAAAGTTTATATATTAACTTAACCGACTGACTCAAAAGGTATTCACTGTAAGAATTCAATTTTTAAAATTGATTTTTTTTACAACTTTATGGTATATAAAAGATTTTTCTTTTTTCTTTTTTAAAAAAAATATGTTCTTTCTAAATACATTTTAATATTATAGATGTGCAATAATTTTAATATTTTTTTTAATGCACAATAAAGAAAAAATAAACAAAAGAGTACAAAAGTAACTGCCAAGCTTATAAACCTATATTAATAATTAAATTATTTTTAGGACGTTAAAAGAAAATTTTATTGTATCTGAAGTATGTGAAAATACCCTTATCTTGAAAATGAACACTGGTCCTGGAACAACTATGAGAAATCCAAAGAGTTCAATAATAAAATAATACCATGAAAATGCTGCAAACCCTAAGAAGTTCATTTCAGTAGATATGACGGGATTGCGGATATTTAGTATCTTTCTGATTTAACGACAAAAGCGGCATTTTGAATATATTATTTCGTCCCTGATACTTTTTTATTAAGAGTCTTCACAAAAATATTTTTTCGTACTTTGTCAAGCCCTGCCTCTAATTAGCATCATATTTCCTGATAATTTTGTAATGTTATGTAGTTTGTATACGAATTTTATCTTAAAAATTATATCAACTTTATTAAAGATACAGAATTACGTTTCTTAACACAATTTCGCCTTATATGTCGTCATCCTAATATTTTTATTAGTTTACTCCTTACAAATATATTTTGCAATAAAAAAACTCTATCGTCAAGCTTAAACCAAAAAAAAAAAAAAAAAAATGTAGTGTCCAATAAAAAGTCTCTGTTATTGGTTCTTTTAGTTAATAATTACACAAAAATATAAACTTCACATTCCTGCATGATCATGATTTTTTTTTGTTTATGCTTGGCGATAGGGTTTTTTTATTGCAAAGAATTTTTTGTAGGGCGTCAATTGATAAGGTTGCAACAAGTTAAATTAAAGTTTAATAACATGTTTGTAAAAAAGATAACAAATAAAGGAATTAACACATGGTGACCTAACTATGTACTGGATCACAGTTATGTGATTTGTTCTTTAAGTAGACTGTAGAAATGTTCATATTTTAGTGTTGTAAAATAGGCAAATCTAAAGTTTAAAAAATATTAAGATACACTGTTTTAACTTGTTAGTAAATTTCTAAATATTTGTTCTTAAGTAAACCGTGCTGCGATGCCACCATGTTGCAAGATGCAACTCATGAAATATCTGCAGAAACGACTTTGTTAGGGTTCTTACTAGTTTGCACGAAATTTAAAATGTTTATAAATATAACCTAACTTAATTTAAGGTCCAAACACACATACATATACAAAAAAAAACTTAAATTACAAGTTCATCTGAAATGGTTATTTATTATTTGGTTCCTTGTCCTTACGCCTTCAGGATGTCAATTGCCATTATTCACTAAAAATAAAAATAAGTTAGAAAATCTTAATTTTAAAATAGGGTAGATTTTATGGATTACTTCTGCTAGTTACAAAAAAGAAGAGAAAGCGCTATGTATTTGCGGTAAAAAAGTAAGTCATTAACCCTATTACTAAGGAATAACGATAAACGATTTTCTTTTAATTTATTTTTTGTTATCTTTTTCATACATGAAATATTATTATCAATTTAATATTTTTCGGTTTTCTTTTCTTTTTTATTTTATTGATTTATTTTTTTGTGTTGTTAAATTCTGAACGTAATAATAATAGTACGAACATCCTAGGAATGGTACTTTATTACAATATACAGTTGTACTATAGTGCAGGGCTACACATTTCCTTTGGTTTGTAAAATTTGAAAAGAACAAAAGGAACAGTGTCATGGCCAATGTGGATGACATTTTAGTTACACATGTACATAGCGCTTAAGCTGTTTATCCAATGTAATCTTTTAGCTTAATATTATATATTACAAATATTTTTTTATGATTATCATGATATGTTTTCTAATGTACTGTATTTTAAATGTCTTTTATAATTCAAGCAGTTAGATTTATTATAAACTTAGTTAAACTTATATTTTATTTTTTGTATTGCAATGAAATTTATAATGCAAACATCTTTTTAAAAAAACTGTTAACGTTAATCTGCTCATCTAGGTAAGTAATCTCAACAAGAACATATTAAAAGATTTAATTTGTTATGAAAATGTAACAGTATTAAAAACTCCTTTTTGGTACATGCCAAAGTAATATTCATACCGAAATGGTTCCATTTTATAAAGATTTCTTTAAAATATGCTAGCAAAATATAAAACATAGTTACAACCCAACAGTTTTGTAAGACAAAGTTAAAGTTAATATTTTTATAACTTACCAACAGGCTTTTATTGCTTTAAAATTGTCAGGCTGTACTCAACAAGAATGCCTACAAAACAAATAAGTATATCTGTATTTATAAAACAAAGTAGTAGGTGTAAGTTATTCAATGAGCACTAAACAAGAACATTTTTGTGGCTCTTTAGGTATTTTAATAAAAATATTGGAAGTGTCTAATTTTTTTCAAAAGATTTTAATAAGAAAGATTTTATATTCATTTAAGGTGACAAAAAAAATTAATTTGTATGTGATTTTAACAAATGGATTTTACATTTGTTTTTGTAAATATAAGAAAGCTACAAGTACGGCTCTGTCCAGTCCTCATTAAATGACCTTGTAACCTCAATACAATTAAAACTAAAATAGTGCATTTCAAATTAATTTTCTAGTATTTTTATGATAAAAATTGTCCTGGAGAAAAATGGTGGGAAATTTTGTTACTGTTACCTGAACTACACAGTGTTTAAATGACAAGTTGTTACATAGTTTTAAAAATAAAAATAGTATAGTAACAATAGTACCTTCATATTTTACTATTGGGTTAATTGTTGCAAGAGGTCAGGATCCTGGTATAACTTGAAAATTATTCCAACTAAGTTTTTTATCAGCCTATATTGCTGTTGTAAAGCACCCAGTTTCATTCTTATAGATATATCTATAATTTACCATCATTACATTACATTGGTCATTTTTCCATTCTTTGCTGCTTAAACAATCTAAAAACAAAATGTTGTAAGTTTTAAAGCTTTGTTAGGAAATATTCCATAAGAAACATGTAAGCTTAAAATAATGCTAAATAAATAAATTTGTTTAACTTACCTGTACGTAGTTTTTTAGGCATGTGGATATTTTTTAGTACTATAGAAACAAAATTGCAGATTTTTTATTTTAAAACCTGTTTTATGAGAAATTTTAAAAAAGTACGGAGGTTAAAAATAGATAAATTTGACGTTTGACTTTGACGCAAAACTTTTTTATAGACTGTGAAGCTAGCACAACTTGATTAACGTTGTCGAAATCGGTCATTTATGAAAGCCATTTCGGAATATACGTTTTACGTCAGCGCTCTTATGTGTATTTTTAGGACTACCTGAGCCGTAGTAAAAGTATAAGGTATCACTAAATAACAAACAGACCTGCCATCTTAGAAATAGGTATCGATATTTTTTGCTAAGTACCTTCAAGCATATTCCTTCTAGAGGCAGCCTTGCCGCTCAGTCGTGCGAACAAGCGTGCCAGACAGAAAAAGAATAGGTCTATAACCTTTTCTTGCGCTCCAGACTGCTTATTTACAGTAGGTATATGCTCGAACCTTAGTTGTGGTTAGGTATAACCTTTCCTCTAGCTTCGCGTGCTGATTGTTCGACGGCCCCGCCAATATTAAAAGTTTTCGCTGACCAATCAGCACGTTAAGAAAGAAAATAGGTTGTATCTTGAGTAGATATATGCTCAAAGCAAAAGCATATACCTACTAGGGGCAGACTTGCTACTTGGCCGTGCAAACAAGCGTGCGATGGAAAAGGAAAATATTTCTCTGTCGCTTCACGTGTTGATATTTTTCGGCATTAAGTTTTTAGTATTAGCGGAAGAACGGGTATACCCATATTTTCCTTTTCACTCGCACGCTTGTTTGCACGGCCAAGTAGCAAGTCTGCCCCTAGTAGGTATATGCTCGAAGATACTTAGTTTTAAACATATTTATACTTTTTAAGTCAGCCTTTCCTTGCAAACACGTGCGAGTGAAAAAAATATAAGGGTATATTATTTCTCTATAGCTAATAATGTTTGGAGTTTCCGCTTATATTAAAAAGTTATCGCTGACTAATCAGCATATGGAGCAAGAGAGAAAGGTTGTTCGCAACGGGCCCTATTTTACGCCAAAAAGGCTACCTCTACTAGGTCTATGCTTAAAGCATATACTACTGCTGTGCCGTGCGAACAAGCGTGCGAGAAAGGAATAGGGGTAAACTTTCTCTTCACTCCGCGTGCTAATATTGGTCGGTAGAAACTTTTCCATATTAGCGGGGCGGCGCAGTGAGAGAGAAAGATTATATCCTTATTTTCTTTTTTACTCGCAGGCTTGTTTGCATGACCAAGCGGCCAGGCTGCCTCTTGTAGATATGTGCTCGGAGATACTAAGCTGTAAGCTCAGAATCTGTAAGCATATACCTTCTAGGCCATGCGAGAAAGTAGATAAGGGTACAATATTTTTCTTTCGCTTCGCGTGGTTGACGGAAACTTTTGATTATTGGAGAAGCAGTCGACAAATATTAGCACGCGAAGCGAGAGAGAAAGGTTATACCGTTATTTTATTTTTATCTAGTACGCTTATTTGCATAGTCAAGCGGCAATGCTAACGTTAGTAGGTGTAATCTGAAAGCTTAGTATCAAATAAATTGGACGTACCTAGAGGAAGCCTTACTGTTGGCCGGCAAACAGCATGATTGGGAGAAAGATAGAGAAGAAAAAGTTTAGTTCCTTTTACTTTCTCCCAGCGTGCTGATTGGTGGACGGGAAGGGATATATTATTTTTTCTCTTTCACACGCTTGATCGCAATGCTAAGCAGTAAGGCTGCCTCTATAGGTATGTGCTTAAATTTTTATAAGTCTTTTGCAATACCATCTGAAATCCATTTTAAAATTTAGGCGGTAATTTAAACACGAAGTTTTTTTTTTTATTACGATATTTAACTTTATCGATTTTTTAAATTACGATCCGACGACACAAGATATCGATACTTATAAGACAGCATTAACAACGAGCGGGGTTATTTAACCCGATTGGCTTGTGACTATTGTTTAAAGGCCGAAAATCACAATACTCAAATAGTGTTAAAATTGGTCGTCAAAATATTCCCGAACATCATAATAGGCTCTCGCAACAAGCAACCTTAACTTCACGTTTAAAAGTATTCTACCATTGTAGATCTTTCTCACTCGAGCAGGCAAATTATTAAAAAGCTGTCGCCCATTAAAGATGATCGAGTCATGAACCTGAGAAGATCTTGGTATGGACAGTGAAAGTGTATATGTTTGCCTTGTATTGTAGGTGGCTAGATTTCTTCCTAAAGTGTCCCTGTATTTTTTGTGTATAAGAGATACAGTTTCAAGGATAAATAAAGATGGTAGTGTCAAAGTATTGCCTGATATAAAAAGAGGTTTGCACGAGTCTCTTGGTCTGGCTTTATGCATATACCCGAGTGCCCTTTTTTGCAGTACAAATACTGTATGCATTAGCTGTTTAGCACAAGAACCCCAGAAACATATGCCATAACGTAAATGGGATTCTATTAATGCAAACTATGCTTGTCTTGATACATTTTTATCTAAGTTATTTGAAATTATCCTCAGAGCAAAACAATTTTAGGACAGCTTTTTTTAAGGTGTTTAATATGGCTTTCAAACTTGAGCCTATTATCAATGAACAATCCTAGAAATTTGAAAGAAAAAAAAAAGAAACCAAATTGTACAGAGCTTAGAATTTTCTTTTTGCAAAACTAATAATTCGTTCTTTAACGAGTCTCTCAATGATTTTCGACAAAGTTGGCAACAGTGAAATCGGTCTGTAGTTTGCAGGGCTATCTTCATCCCCACCTTTGTAAAGAGGAATAATATTTGCTATTTTTAGGGTGTCTGGAAAAACACCAGCTGCAAAGGAGATATTTATAGCCTCCGTGAGAACCTGTAACGCACTCTCAGGAAGATTACGACAAATTTTGCAGGAAATACCATCCCACCCCGGCGTCTTGTTGCTATCTAATTTATAAATTATTTCTTTAATCTCATGACTATTGGTGGGTAGGAAAAAGAATGTATCAGGCACATGTATATCATTGATGAAGTTTTCGAAATTTATGTCATTCTGTATATTACTGGATATATTTTCTGCAATAGTGCAATAAAAACTATTTAGATGGCCAGCTGTTAATTTTGTATCACTAACTTTATTAACATAATTTTTACCCCTAAGTTCATTAACAATTTTCCACACTTCTTTTTGTTTATTATGTGAGTAACCAATTCTTTTTTTTTTTTTTGTAATATAATCGCTTAGCTACCTTGACTACCCTATGATATATAGATCTGTATGCTGTAAAATACGTGATAAAAAATGTATTATAAATATTAAACTTTCTAATATAGTGTAATGATCTTAAATTTTTCGCTGATATTCTTATTTCATTGGTTATCCACGGCTTTTTTACCCTTTGTTTCAAGGGTTTAACAGGAAAACATGTATTAAAAACGTTTACTAGACGAGCGTGAAACTCCGTCAATGGATCCTGAAAATTTAACACGTCATTCCAATTATCTGATGCAGCAAGTTGCGAGAACCTATTTCTTGCTGTAAACAGTCTACCCCATCTTTTAGATCTTCCGCTCCTCTTCTGTTTTGTCTTAAAACTACACCAAACTGCTTCATGGTCTGAAAGTGCACTATTAATAACATCGCATTTAACTTGGTTCTGATTAAAATTTGAAATTACATAATCTATTAAGGTTGCAGAGTGAGATGTTACACGGGTAGGTTTATCAACATGCAAATTCAATCCATAAGACATAATTAAGTTCTGAAACATTTGTGTATTCATATCAGACATATTCAGAAAGTCTAGATTAAAGTCTCCGCAGAGTATTATATGTGAATTTCAGGGGAGTACGGAAATAGTAGATTCTAATTTAGACAAAAACTCGGACACACTGCTAGATGGTGTACGGTAAACACATAGAATATAAACATTTTTACAGCGACTATGTACAACACACAACTCAAATACATTCTCTTCCTTCTGGTCATTAAAATTATTAAGAGCCTTAAACAAGTATTCATCATACAAGCCCTCATGAATTAAAATACTAAACATGTTGATAAGGACTATTTACAAAGTATAGACAAAATACGACACAATCTGAAAGAAAAAAAGTTATGGTTTCGTGTCGATGAAACCACTGATATCAAGGCAAGATATGTTGCTAATATTATAGTTGCAGCTTTAAGTTATCACAAACCTGAAAACTCATATTTAATTAACAGTAAATCTCTTTCTAAAACCAGTAGTCACACAATAACAAAATCTGTATTAGAAAGTATAACTTTACTACTGTCAGTCACTAGTATCCAGAAAAGTGGCGTTTTGTTTCTTTCAGATAGTGCTGCATATATGCTGAATGCAGGACGACAGTTGAAAGAACATTTTCCCAAATTGCTTCATTTGACATGTTAAACTCATGGCCTACATAGAATATTGCGAAATGGTACGTAACTTTTATCCACTTATTGATACTTTAGTTATCGAGGTAAAAAAGTTTTTCTTAAGTTACCTGCGCGTATTAAAAAATTTAAAGATATGTGTCCTAATGTCGCATTACCGCCACAACCTGCTATTACAAGGTGTATCAGCAGTAACATATTACCATATAAATTATAATGTGGTAAAAAATGTTATCGACAATGTACAAGATAATGCTTTAAGTGTGAAAAAAAGTAAAGCAGTTATAAATGCAACAAATGTTAAATTGGATTTAAAATTTAGTTTAGAAAATTTTGGATATCTTCCGGATGTGATTGAGCAGTTATAAAAACAAAATGCTTCCCTAGTGCCTTCATTTCATGTATTTTAAATCACTATAGACAAGCTTAAATCTATTTCTAATAAAATTGATGACAAATTAAAATTGTATGTACAAAAAATCTTGGAAAGAAAACCAGGATTTTTAGAAATAAAACATATTTTTGAGGCACTACAAAATAAAAGAACTGACTTCTAAAATCATTTTCGTTTTACTCCAGTTACAAGCTGTGAAAGGAGCTTTTTTTGACTTAGAGATATTTTAAATTATAAAAAAACCAATTTTACCTAAACCAACTTTAAAGACGTTAGTTATATCATGCAAATAAATTGTAAAACACTCCTGTTATTTTTTATTTCACATTTTTTAAAATTTATTTATAATTAATATGCACGCCAATGAATTTACCAGGCATAAAAAAGGGAATAGGGAACAAGCTCGTTTCGAAATCCGGTCCCTACTTATAAACAACAAAACAAATTCGCAATAATAAATTTAAAAAATTAAAACAATTGCTGTGAGTGCCCAAATAATCCGATTTTCATTAAAAAAAAATCATTGAGAGCTTGGTATCCTTAGTTTATGTGAAAAATATTTTTTAATATTTAGGTTCAATATTTTAGTCTCCAATCAATTTGCAAAATTGTTTTTTAAACGATATTTCTTGTATATTGCCAATTTTCAACAAGTGTAATACATTTTGCGATTTCTAATTGATTTTACCTTATGCAAAATTTTGTTACAAAATTTTTCTTTGGCAATATTTCTGTATAAACAATACTTACTAAGTTTTTAGCTATTAAAGTAGAAAAAATGCATTTTGTTGGATTTTTTGCATGTTTTCAATTATTGCTGCATATTTTCAATTACTTTTTTGAAGGATTACCAGCAAAAACATGCCTGCCACCTCGTGCATTCAATGACTCTAGTTTTTTTATGGATACCGCTTGTTCCATATAGGTAATAACTGTTTAGAAGCAAAACAGTAATAAAATTAAAATATACTATTAACTTTCTTTTGCATTGTTACTAGTAAACATTTTATGTATTTTAGTCAACAGAAATTAATAAAAACTCTTTAAACTTACAGTGATATTTGTCATTTTAATTTTATCCCTGGTGATACCTAACTTCTGCTTCTTCTTTACTTCTTCCTGGAGTAGGTATAAATTTGTAACTGCCTTTAACTCTGCAACTTTTAATTTTTCCAGTTCTTTTGAACGTATTTCGATTAAATAGTCTTCAGCCATATTAATAAAGAAATTATAATATATCTTTTTTTGTATGTCTCTTTTCTGCTTTATAATTTTCTCTCTTATTTTTATTTTAACTTGTAAATCTCTATGTTGAATATCCAATTTAAGAAACTTTACCTGAAATATAAAATAATTGTAAATTAAATCATTCAAACTGCACTCGCCGACACAAAATTCCGACACCTACTTATTAAGTTTGTAATTTATATTTTTTTTTATTTGTACTCCGATTTTTAAGATTTTTTCAATAGTTTGTAGGTACATAAATTTACAATGTTTATTATTATTTTGGTAATACCCACTTTTCGGTTAGGTGGTATTATACATGACTGAATGGAAATGTTGAATAGGTAGCTGATTTTGTTCAGAAGTCCTTTCATATAATCTTGGAGGCATTTGTGAAGATTTTGTGTTTTGAATTATCCAATTTCCATTTTTGTTGTAAGAGCTGCATAATTTTAAATATACAAAAACACCAATTTTGAGGTTCTTTTTATTAAAAAATTTAACACCCTAAAATTATCTAAAAACACAAAAAATAATTTAATATGGGGTATGTCCCCTCAGCATGCAGGACATTCCAAACTTCTTAATCTAACCTCATCCAAATACTCATTTACCACTTGGGGGAGCGCGAGGCTCTAGCGTTAACGTTTATCAATATAAATTGGTTTCCAATGAACGGCAAAAATGGAACTAATGCATCTTGGAGAACTAATGCATGGAACAATGGGCGATTAGGGTTCTATGCTCATTTAATTTTTACCGACGAGCCAGGCGATATATTATTATTAATTTTTTATGAATACATTAAATTTCATAAGTGTACAAGTTAACAAGAAAAGAGATAATTGTATATTCCAAAAAACAAAATCATAGGAATACCTTTAAAATTATAAGAAAGGGCTTTTAAAAAACCAGCTACCTGATTTTTTCCACAGGGAATTTTAAAATAAGGACATAAATATAACGTTTCCATTCACCCATGTTAGTACAGTGAATAAGGGGTTCTATTAGGAATTAAAATATACCGGTCCAATCGACCTGAAACTTGGAGAGTAAGTAGAAAATAGCCCAAGAAACAACGTTTATATAGTGCCGTAGTGTGCTTTTACCTAGAGGGTGGAAGCCACCCCTTCTGGGAGGTGAAAAATATAACATGGAAAATAACTTTGGAAATCCATAAAAGGATAAATTCTAAGCAAAAAGTTCTCAATGAACAATTTTCGATAAGTCAATATTTTCTGAGTTATTCATGACTGAAAATGTTTTTTTCCATTAAAAAAAAACACATTTTTCAATAGTTTTTCTTGAATAACTTGGAAAATTCACATTATACAAAAAAATATCAGAAAGACAATGAAGCCTATAAAAAAAGGACAAGATTTTTGTTTTCATACCTAGTGGGCGTGTTCAGATCATTAAGAAGTTTTAAAACATCCAATAAAAACTCTATAGACGAAAAAACTGTTGGAACAGAAGTTAATGCCGTTTTATACATAATATATTATGTGGTTAAAAATACGCAAATTTGATAATTTGATATAACATCAAACGGTTGTGTAAAATATGTTGGTCACTTACCTACATAAAAAATGCACCAAATTTTTACTTTATTTTGTTAAGTTTTTGTCGCAAAATACTAATAATGCGAGAATTTAAAGAAAAAAAATTGGACCTAGAGTAAAATGAAAAGGATATACAGATATGCATTTAGTTAACATTTTATATGTATGCAAATTTGTATCAGTAAACTAATAAAATGACAAAGTGTGGCCTATTTTACTGTCAATAGGCAACCGTTAGAGAATTGCTAAATCATAAAATATTTACTTAAGTTTTGACTTAAGAACCAACACACTATAGGTATCAGTCCGAGCTTTAAATCTTGAAACAAAAAATAGTCCTTTAAAATTGTGTCAGTGGATTTATTTTGGCATAACCTACAACTTTTTTTTTCTTCTAAAATTCTGAGAATTGAGGTATTTTTAATGGGGCAAGCATAAAACATGTGAATGTAAGGATGTATGCAAAATGTACGAATAACCCCTCCTTTTTTATTTTAATAAAATATTTTATTACGCAAACATAGGGAAATACATTGACCTACAAAAATGCTGGGCTATTTAGCGAGACCTACACCCTTAACATGTCATATTCAACATGGGTAATAGGTTCTTTATAAATAACTAGCTGGATTTTTGCAAAATTGCTCAATAAATAAATGTAAAATTTTACGGTTATACTAGCATACAAAAACCAAGGGCTTTTTGCCCTGACCTATGCCCTAAACATGTCAATTTCATGTGGTATTGGTTTAGTTAAAAATAACCATTTTGTACCTTTTTCTATTTATATTAATAAAATATAGAACATATAAAACATGTGACTTACAAAATAAATTTTTATCAAATTGCCCATTCTTTCTCCTGAATATTATAAATAATGACCAATTAACCACTTGGTCCCTAACATATAAACTCCCGGACAAAAAAAAACGGCACCCTGGATTTTTTGCTAAGTTTGATACTTTATAACTTTTTTGTTTTTAATCCGATTTTTACAATTCTTTTGCCATTTTATAGATAATTTAATTGAGAATGTGCTGAATTTTTTCAATGATGGGTCATGTTCGATAGGGCGCTATTATACCGGGTGAATCAATGTGTGTTTTTTTGACCTAAGTTTTAAACACCCTGTGAGATATTGGGGCTGTTATTTTTAATACTGACAATTTTTTGACAAAGTTACATGTAGTCCTAACATTTTCTTTTTTGACTCATTTCGTTATCTCTAGTTTTAGAAGAGATACGATGTTTTTAATAAAACTCTGCAAATTACGATATTTTATTAGATTACAAGTCATTTTTAAATCAAGTCAACTTATGTAATTGTTATAAGTATTAGACAGTGACAGCCATCAAAATTGTTGTAATAGTTATTGGTGTCAGCATGGTGTTAACTATAACAGACGTAGCAATAATTGTTGCTCTAACAGAGGAGGGTCATAATAAAAGTTATGTAGCTCGTACGTTGGGATTTCCAAGGGCCACAGTTCAAGATGCTTGGAATAGGTACTTGGAAACAGGAAATTTTACTAGACGGCAAGGATCTGGTAGAAAGAGAAAAACGACTGCAGCTGACGATCGCTTCCTTGTGGTAAGATCTTTAAGAAACCGAAGGGCAACTTCCGTGACTTTCAAAAATGAGTTGCTGAATGATAGTGGGGTCAATATTAGTGACAAAACGGTTCAAGGTGGTTAAACGAAGCTGAGCTCTGTTCCGTAGGCAGGCAAAACCAAGATTACTCAGCATCATCGACGAGATTATTATTACGATTGCCAAAGAACATTTAAACTGGACTGTGGAGCAGTGGAGTAATGTTCTCTTCAAGACGAGTCGAGGGTGTGTCTTCGGTCGCGATGGTCGTGAGCGTGTATAGGAAACCAAATGAAAGTTTGCGAATGCACCATAACAGAGCTAACATCTTATCAAGGTGGTTCCTTATGTGTGGGCGGTATTTCGACTGATAGAACTGAACTCATATTTGTGGATAAAGAGCACTAAATGCACATCAATACATTGAAGATATTCTTCAAGAGGCAATAGTTCCATTTGCTCCCTAATCGGAACAATTTATACTAATGCATGATAATGCTAGGCCACATGTTGCACGGGTGGTAAATGAATATTTAGATGAGGTTGGCATTCGATGGTTAGACTGGCCTGCATGTAGTCCGGATTTGAATCCAATTGAACATTCTTGGGATCAGTAGAAAAGAGCTGTTCGTCGTCGCCCTATGCAGCCAGACACTTTTCAAGAGCTACGGATAGCACTTTCACAAGAATATAATTTAATTCCCCAAGAAAGAATCGTCACACTTATTCACTCCTTACCTAGCAGAATGCGCGCTGTTATTGAAGCTAGAGGAGGTCATACATGTTACTAATGTTTTTTTAACTTTAGTATTGTTTTAATTTAATTGTCTCTATAAAAATGCCTTTAAAAACAGAGTTTTATTAAAAACATCATCTCTTCTGAAACTAGAGATAACGAAATGAGTCAAAAAAGAAAATGTTAGGACAATAACAGCCCCAATATCTCCACAGGGTGTTTAAAACTTAGGTCAAAAAAACACACATTGATTCACCCGGTATAATAGCGCCCTATCGAAAAATGACCCATCATTGAAAAAATTCAGCACATTCTCATTTAAATTATCTATAAAATGGCAAAAGAATTGTAAAAATCGGATTAAAAGCAAAAAAGTTATAAAGTATCAAACTTTAGCAAAAAATCCAGGGTGCCGCTTTTTTTGTCCGAGAGTTTATTTTTATAACATGTTTTCCACCTTTTTTCAAGTGTCGTAAAAATATCGCACAAAAGCTGTTAAAAGCAATTAAATAGTAAAAAAAATAAATAAAATGTGGTTTTTATGACCCACAAGTATTTTTAAATAAACAATACCCCATAGAATTGGCCTATTTAGGACGTAGGTTTGGGCAAACGACCGTTGATTATGGGCCAGTATAACCATAACATTTTACTATTATTTACCTTCAATTGTGCAAAGATCTGGTAATTATTTATAAATTACCTAACATCATGAATTTGACATATTAAAGGTGTAGGTCTCGCCAAATGCCCCAATATTTTTGTATGTCAATATATTTCCCAATGTTTGCATTTTAAAGATTTATAATTCAAGTAAAAAAGGTTTATTCGTAAATTTCTTACACATTGTTCTTCTTCTTCTTCCCTGGGAGCCGTCTTGATTAACTACCGAAGGCAGCGCAGCCTCATGGGCTTTTTGTGCCTAATCTCCCATTATTTTTCATATCAATCCTGCCATTAGTCTTGTTCCTTCTAGTATCTTGCACAGGATATGGTAGGCTGTTTCTTCCCCCTCGTCGCACATTCTGCAACTTGGGTCCCCATTGTATTGTATAAGCATATCTTGTGTAGGTGTCCTCTTAGGTTATCATGCCCCGTTAGCAACCCTACTGTTATGGGAAGTCTTTTCCTACTTTGTCTGAGTAGTTCTTCCTTCGTTCTTTTGGATGGGCCTCTTATGAAGCCTTTTCCATGTCTAATTCTACTGAGGTTTCCTCAGTATTCTTCGTGTTTGTTTCGGATCCATTCCCTGGTTTGCCCTCGTGCTGTGGTTTTGGTCACTCCAAGGGCAGGTTCTGGCCCAAAGTATGGTGTGGATGATCCTTGCCTCCCTAGCTCATCCGGTTTTTTGTTGCCTTCTATCCCCGAATGTCCTGGTACCCACAAAAGAGTTACTCTGTTGCGTTCCCCCAGGACTTCCAGTTCTTTTTGGCATTCACATGTCAGCTTGGACATTACCTTGGGGTTTACTAGTGCCCCCAGTGACGCTTGGCTGTCTGTTATTATGCAGATCCGCTTGTTTTTATAAGCCCTCCTGTTATTTTCTTTTGCACAGTGCAGTAAAGCATATATTTCTGTTTGAAATACAGTACTGTGTGTTCCTAGTGGAATGGAGAATTGTGAATTCTTCATTTCACTGTACACCCCCGCTACACATTGTTAAATTGACATGTTTGATACATGCCACATGCCAACCCTTCAATTCTCAAAATTTTTGAAAATAAAAAAGTTATAGGTTATGCCAAAAATGAATCTAATTACAAAGTTTCAGAGGAGTATCTTTTATTTCAAAATTTAAAGCCGGGACTAATACCTACAAAAGACTTGCATAATCTGAGCTTTTGTATACAATGCCTACCACTGGTTCGATCATATGTAAAAGCCTTTAATCAACTTACCCTCTCCTTCTCCAACTCTTGATAAAGAGGATTTTGCATTAGTGTCTCTTTAGTTTTGATGTAAAGATTCTCAAATTCTTCTTTTGTGCGTTGCGTCTCCTTTTTTTTAATTTTAAGATCCTCCTCAACATATTTCTCAAGTGCTTGGTGATTTTTTAATGATTCCATTGTAACCTCTTGACTTTCTTTAATGCTAAAAAAATATTAAACTCGAATAAGCTACTTAGAATTTTTTCTTTTAGTCTGATTTTTTCTATCTTCAGGGTTGCCACCAGGTTTTGTATTTTAAATTCCTTGACAAATCTAGATTTTCCCTGACTAAAAATATAATTTTCCATGACACAAAATAAGTGCGCATTTGCAGTTTTTTTTTATTATTTTTTTGACGTTATAACGGAATTTTAAACTCTTTAATAGACCACTTTAATTCCCAGTGGTATTATTTTCCATGACATTTTGTAGAAATGACATATTAGAAAGACATAAATTCCCTAAAAAATCCTGGTTTTCCAGGTTGGTGATTCTCTAGGCTCGTTTTATGTTTGGTTAACATTGAAATCCAAAATATTTCCGAAAATTTTTATCCCTGAGGGTACCCTGGTGATATAAGAAGAAATATATTTTTATTTACAGAATTAAATAAAAGTTGACCTGGTATATTTTTTGAAATACCAATAAACATTCTCCGTCAACTAACATTTCTTTATCATATCTCTAAATAATTTTATTTTAAGTGAAAACCTTTGCCAGACTTTCTATTCATACATTTTAAAACCAAAATATCCTAACTTCAAATCTGTTACTTTTATTTATTAAAAAAATTTCTCACAGAAACCCCACTATAATCGGAAATTTTTCTTTGTAGACGAATTTTTAAAGAAAATTGCAAAAATAATTTTCAAGAAATTCTTACACTCACGAATATTTCCGAAATAATCCAAGCTCTAAAGAAATTACAAGTGAAAATGAGCCAAATAATTTTAACTTCACTTCTTGTTAACTATACATATTTAGGTTACCTCCTATGTAATTACATTTAAAAGTAATTTTCATTAATAATTATAACTGAAAAAAATTTAATATTTTTTCCAATTTTTTTAAAAATTAATTTAAAAAATATTCGCCCAAAAGTCTATTCACACACGTCAGTGACGTTTTAGTACACATTATCAGTTCCGTCTTCTTTTATAGTTGTGATACCCGGGTATATCAGTGATGCCTATTCAGACAGGTCGCTCAGTTGTGGTTAGTCAGCATCAGACAGGTCGCTCAGTTGTCAATAGGAAGAGGAAGGTAGGGTATGCAGGGGAGCAGATTCGGGACGCTTGGATCGCTGCGATCACGGAGAGGATCTTCGGGCTAGGATTCTGCATACCAAACAAAGAGGGTTCAAAAAAAATTTTGATTATGGCGAAAACTATGAAAAACCTGGTTTACAGACTGGAAAACTGTTAATTTTTCATAATCACTGCAAAGACTAAAAACTTGTTTTCTCGTAGTATTCGTCCTGAAAGTGACGAGAAACAATAATACCGTTTGGTCGAAAAAAAATTATGTTTATGACAGCAACTATTATTTATTATATCACCATTTTCATCTACTTAATATGCAAGAAAATACTAAATTACATGTTTTCAATAATTAGATCTTTTTGATTTTTATCATACCCTTTTAAAATCAAAATGAAAATTTTTGGAGTAAAGAACATATTATAAATGATAAATGAGTTTAAAAGCTATTAGAAATAATAACTTTATTTGTAGCAAGACAAAAATTAAATATGTGGGACTAAGAATTTTGGATGTTTTCTAGTTCCGTACACTTCAAAAATTTGCCTGAAATATTCTCGTTTTGTACAATAATTTATTTAATCCATTTTATGCTTTTCGTTTCATACACCGACCATTGTGACGACCCAAATAACCTACCAAATAAATACCATATTGAAAATTATTAAAATTGTGTTAATAACTTCTACATACAGATAATTTAGACAAATTCAAAACCCGTAAGTTTTGGTCGGTCATGGTTAGTTCTAGTTAGTTAAGCGGCTTTCATTTTCCCCATTTTTCAATTCAATTCAAATGTTCTTTATTGACATAAGCAAAATCAATTACATATATCAAATGGCCATTGACCGAGGTATTTCAGCCTAAGGTAATTAAAATTTTATTATAATTATATTCACGTTGGATACAAAAGGAAATTATACAATTTACAAAAAAAAAACAAAAAGTAATAATCATAAATAAGCAATTTTGGGGTTGTTGGTCTTCAAATTAGATATTCTAGTTCTTTACATATAGTAAGTAAAGGATGTTTGTATGTTTGTTGTCTTCTTTGTTCCTCTGTTCGTTTCAGGCAAAATTCTTGTATTATTTCCAAATTGTGTTGTTTTGTTATGAAGTTGGTAGAGAGGTGTTTTAAGCGCTGCAAAATTGGTTGTGTTTTCGTCATTTCATAAAGAAGTGTATTTGGAGGCTTATGTAGTTTTGTAATTGTTCGTAGTGATGTTGTTTCTGCCACTTCTAGAGTTTTTTTAGCATTATTATGTAGGTTAAGCGTTACTGGGTGTCCATATTCTAGAAGAGGCCTACAGATTGACTTGTATATAGTGGATGCTATGTTAATATCTATCCCATGACCTCTATAGGTCAGACTTCTAAAGTGCTTAGCTCTGGAAATAATTTTTTTCTTACAGATTTTTGTATGATCATTAAAATTGAGTTTGTTGTCTATAATCATTCCCAGGTATTTGGCGGACTGCTTCGGTAAAATAGGGTGATTATCAATCATTATTGTGGGAGAATTATCTTTAATTTGGTGGTGAAATATAACAAATTGCGATTTGCTAGGGTTGGGCTTAAGTCTCCATTTTTTAAACCATACTGTTGTTTTGTTTATTAAATTTTGGAGTTCTTCTACAGCTTTTCTTAAAGTTTTTTGATGAACAATTAGAGCAGTGTCATCAGCAAACTGGAGAATATAAGATGTTGGGCTGATTTCTTCCTTGTTTATCTTGTCATAGTTGTATATATCATGACAGTAGATGTTGTAAAGTAAAGCTGATAGGGGAGAACCCTGCGGTAATCCTTGTTTTATTAAAATTTTTGTCGACATAACATTGCCAATTTTGATTTGTATTGTTCGATTTTCTAGATAATTTTTTATTAAAAATATTAAATGGTCATCATATTTTAACTGCTTTAGTTTAAACAGCAATCCCTTATGCCAAACACTATTGAATGCTTTGTTGATATCCAGAAATAATGCTGCACTATGATTTTTAAGTAAACGGGCAGTTTGGATATTTGATGCCCTAATACTTAAGGGGAGACTGGTTGATGAATTGTCTCTAAATCCAAATTGATACTTGGAGATTGTATGTCCTTCTTGAGTTACCAAAAGTTTTTTTATTATTTTTTCAAAATTTTTTCCCAGATTAGGTAACAGCGTAATGGGTCTATAATTTGGTGGCTGTGAATGGTCCGTGTTTGGTTTTGGTAATGGTACTGTACTTTCCTCCTTCTATTCTTCAGGAAAATAGTTAGTATTTAGGCAGAATTCATATATACGTATGATAAATAAGTGGACAGGTGGTTCTAGCATTCTAATTATATTTTTTGAAATATTGTCATTTCCTGGTGCTGTGTTTTTTCCTTCATTAACTATGGAGAAATAAGTGGCTTGGTCAATATGGTGATGCCTTTGGATAATATCATTGGTTCTGACATTAAAATAGTTTGCATACCAATCACTTACTACCTCAAACTGGTATTGGTCATAGTTCGGGTCCAGAGTTTCTTCAATAGCTTTTTTAAAGTGTTCAGCTAATATTTTTACTTTTTCATTTGTTTCTATATAGCATACTCCTTCAGCTTCCAGTGGAGGGATGGTCAATTTAGTTTTATACTTTGAAAGTTTATTTGTTGCCAGTAGTTACGTCCCTGTTGTCTTTGGATTTCTTCACATGCTTGGACCCATTTATGTGTCCTATATTCTTGTACCATTTTCTGTATATTTTTATTGTATTCATTCAGTTTTCTTTTTGCCTGAGGAGATGGATTTGCTCTGTATTCTCTGTACATTTGTCTTTTAACATTAATTAACTTTAATATGAATGGAGGTAATACATGTGTGTAAAACCTGATTGGTTGTGTTGGTGAGTGCTTTGTAACCAAACTAGATAATTTTTCTTGAAACTCTGAAATTTTCTTAGGAGTCATTTCACAGTTTACCTGGGATGTTACATGTTGCAATATTTCTTTGTTTATTCAGTTTGGTTTCTTCTTTTGCTGGTGGTATAGCCATATTGAACAATACTTTAATGGACAGGTGGTCAGAACCAAGGTCAGGGTGCACATCAACATTCACTATATTGTTTTTTATGTTTTTCGTAAATAATATTGCATCTGGAGTAGAATCAGGATTGTGCTGCATTAGAAAAGTTGGAGGAGTATGAGCTTTTATAAATTGTGAATTGTTAAGAAAGTCTTTTAGCTGTTTTTTCTTTGCTGAGTTAAAATTAAAATCGCCTATTATTATGGCATATTTATAAAGTGAAGCATTAATGAAAATTGTTTGCTCTATGGGAAGAGTGGGGTGAATGTAAATGAGAAAGAGAGAGAGAGAGAAATTATCTTCTTTGTATGGAATAGTGAAGTGAGTAGCTTCATTTAAAGGGTTATTTATTCTGGGTGGGTTGGCTGTTCCTATCCTTAATTTTGGATCTGCTTGTATAAGACTTCCTCCTCGTACATTGTTGTTGACCATGTTTCCATTTTTCTGGATTATTCTCCAATTTTTATAGTTTGTGTTTGTATTCGAACCCGTTTTACTTTCTACGAAAACTGCACAGGTAATATTGTTTGCCTCTATGTAATAGGGTATTTTCACTCAATTGATATTGATAATGTTGTGTGTAAAAATTAAAAGTAGAAACGCAATTAAGCAAAACCTGCTAAATAACACGGAAAAATACAAACCCCTTACTTTTCTATTTAAGGTTTAATTATCAGTGTAATTTAAATAGCCCGCCACTCCCCTAACCAATCAAATTCAACATGGATGCCAAGTCTGTTTAAGAACTATCGATATCGACAATCGTATCGATTATAACGAAATGCTAAAATGCGAAATGCTTTTTAGACTTTACACTAAAACACAGCCAGACTACCTAAATAGTTTCAATTGGAATAAAACATAAAAACTTACATCAAAATTGTTTTCACAACAATAATAGGCATGTCCTTTGGGCATTTTCTCAATACCTACAGCAGCACACCAGGCTTTTCTCCTATCGTCTTGTTTTGGAAGAGAAAAGAATATTTTTGAAGATCCTAAACTCGGCCGGCTTCTGGTTTCGCAAATAATAACAATACACTTTTTTTTTCATTTTGAATAAAATGACGGAAATTTACTCGTAAAAAGGGTTCATATCAAGGAAAGTTTGGCGATAATAATAACTATAGTAATAAATTGGAATATTTGGAAAGAACACACACTATTTACAAATTAGAAATTATTAATAAATTAGAGGTTACAGGTTATACAGGTTGACATTGACAATATGACAATTGACAGGAAACGCCAACTTTGTAGATGTTGCGCATATCGATATTTGATGACAGACGTATCGAATAACAAAAAGCTGACAACAAAGCAGAAATTCCACCAATAGAAAATTTAGGGCCGTGACGTCACGGGCCTACAAAATTCAAACTTAAAATTGATTTTTAAGGGTTTCCAGAGGCCAAAAAAACGGGAAAAAATATTTTTGGCCTTTATTTTCATGTGGCTTTGCAATAAGCTAATAAAAAAATCATGAAAAACGCCTATTGTTATTAACTGTTTTTTTATTTTTGTAGCTGTTTATATTTGTATATAGAATTTTAATATTAGTTGTATTGGGCATTATTAGTGCTGTCAAGTGGAGCTGTAGGTGAGGCAGCATTAGGTTTTTAAATATCAAACATTAGAATGTAAATGCGGTTTGCTGACCATACTGCCGTGGTGCCGTGGTGTCTGGTTAGTTAAAGCGACTTTTTATTTTCCCCAGTAATATTTCAGATGTGATAAATCACTAAAAGTATAAACAGTAAACTCTTCCGTTTAAGTAGATAGTTAAAACATTTATTAATAGATTATTTTAATATCACTATTATTTAAATAAAATTTTTATATTTCTGCATCCTATATGTGAGCAAGATGTTTGGTAAATAAATTAGTTATAATTCATTTTACCATATTTTATGAACCATCAGGGACAGGAACCTACCTCAGTTTTTGGTGTACGAAACGAGATGTCAGAAACTAAATAATTAATTTTGTGTACAAAATAAAAATATTTTGGGGAAATTTTTGAAGTGTATGAAACAAGAATAAATTGAATTTTGTGTTTTAAGAATTCTGCGATTCATTAAAAAAGTTTTCTTGGTGTCGCCTTCTGTTAATCTAAACAAAACAGGTCATATTACCTTTTTTGGATAAATTCAAGCTGATTGAGTTGTTTTTGAATGCATTGGTCCTCTTCGTCAATTTTTTTGTGTTCATTTTCTAAGTATTTGATTTCTTCTAATAATTTTTCAAGAAGGTTTTTATAATCTGCAAAGAAGAAAATGTATACAAGAATTAATGTAAAGAAATCTATTAATACTAAAATAGGTAAAAGACAAAAAAAAACCTATTATTAGTATTTCAGCGATCGTTTATAGGTATTAGTTAGTTTTAGTTTTATCTTATTTAAAATTTTGACTATTTTGTTGTTTGTGTTTTTTTTATGTATATGTTTGTTTTTATTTTATTCGAATGACAATGACCCATATGGTATTTAATTATTTTTGTAATAGCTAGGTAACTCTTATATTGACGATTTTTTAACTTTATTTATTTTTATGTAGATGTTTTTTTTTCTACTTCATTACATTGAAATGACAATTATTTTTAAGACACTTTTAGTTAGATTTTACTTAGGTAAGTGTATAATATTCTATTAGTTACTTTTGCTTTGTTAACAAGAATCTTTCTTTATAACAATAACGCATATTTTGACTTGACTTGACTAGGGATTGACCGAAATTATTTTTTGTGGCCGATACTGATATACGCATGGCCGATACAGATATATCGGCTATATTTTTTATTACGGACATTTTCCTTCGAAAATTAGCTAAAATTGACAAAGTTTTAGGAAACTAAAAAAAAACACAAATATAATGTTACCGTTCAACACTGCTTAAAACAACACAACACAAACTCGATGTTCGGTGAATGCCCGAAAAACTAATCAAATCTATTAAAACTCTTGAAAAGATTTCAAGATTTTTAGTAAAAACAGTGCTTCTATATCAAAAGGAATACCATTACTTAAGCCACAGACTACAAAAAATTTGCTTAAAAACTTTTTAAATAAAAGGTGCAAAAACTACTTCACTGACAAAAATCTTTAGGCCACTTTATTAGACCCAAGGTTTAAAACATGTTTTCTCAGTAATGCTTTATCGCAAAAAACCTCTACAGATTTAAAAAATGAAATCCTAAAACAATAGCCCAATACAACAGACCTGGTAGAGATAGCAGCTCAGCTGTGAGTGACCATGATGATGCTCATCCATCAAAAATTGCTAGAAAATTAAAAGTAAACCAAGACAATGTTCCTGATTTTATTCCTTATAGTTTGTTTTGAAATCCCCTTGTGGAATTTACCAGTAGGCTGGAAAGTAAATCGCCAATAGATAGGGAAGCCAAAATATCAAAAAATGAAGATTCTTTGACTTGGTGGGCAGATAAAAAAACATTTTTTCACTGTTATATAAATGTGCAATAATATACTTAGCATCCCCACCGAGTAGTGTCGCTAGTGAACAGCTATTCTGTTCAGATGGGAACATATTTGAAAGCGCAAGAAATCGTCTAAGCCCAGAAAGGGCAGAAAATTTAATTTTGTTGCATTGTAACTTAACTTTAAACATAAAACATCATCATGTTTTTTTATATTATATATTTTTATTTTTTTATATTCTTTTAAATGAACTTTAATAATTTTTAAACTTTAAAATTAAAATAACTCTTTAATTTTGAAAACATATCAAGTTGCAATAAGTTTATTGGTATTATTGGAATCATTAGGGAGTTTAATTTTTCCTGGCTGCAGAGATAACACTAACATAGCACTTGTTTTAAAAAATATATATTTTATAAATGGATAAATGAAGTCACTAGTACAGTAAATGAGGGGTTTTTCCTAGAAATTATAATGTACTGGTACAATCAGTAACTAGAAAATAGCCCAAGAAACAAAGTTTATATAATGCCGTGGTGTGCTTTTACCTAGGGAGTAGAAGCCAACCCTTCTAGAGGGGGTGAAAAATATACCATTGAAAATAACTTCGGAAATCGATAAAGGGGTAAATTTTAAGCAAAAAGTTCCTTATTAACAACTTTCGGTAAGTCAATTTTGTCTGAGTTGTTCCTGATTGAAAACGGATTTTTTTTAATTAAAAAAAAACACGTTTTTTAATAGTTTTTCTCAATTCGGAAAATTTAAATTGTACAAAAAAATATTAGAAAAAAAATAAAGCCTATAAAAAAGGAAAAAGATTGATTTTTTCTTTCATCCATAAATGTGCAATAGGTAGAAACAGCTGGTTGAAAATACAGGGTGGCCGTCCATATTTTGACCCATTTTGATCGCGAATAACTTTTGAACAAATAAAGATATCAAGATGCGGTTTTCGCAAATATACTTATATTTCTTTAAAGTTTATTCTCGTATCTTTACCATTTTTTATGTGACATTCCATTAGCTCAAAAACAAAATGGCCGATTTTCCGATATAGGACAACTTTGTTATTTTAAATGGAACACCCTTTATGTTTCAATATTTTTAAAATTTAATCTTTCCCCTTTAAAAAAATGTAACACAGGCTATGGTTATCTTAAAAAATAACGCATTTATTGACCTCCAAAGAATTGACTGTATGTCGAATAGGAATATTATTTTAAAAGGATTTTTTGAAAAGTCGCCTGTGGAAACAAAGTTATCTCGTTTCCATAACAGCAACAAGCCTCATTGTCAGCCATTGTGGTCATTTTTGACAAGTTATTTTAATTAGGAAGCGCAAAATGTTCTCGTTAAGCAAAAAGGAAAATGTGTTATTATGTTTGCCGAAACCAAATCAGTAAAAGAAACCCAGCGAAGATTTAGAAACATGTTTAATAAAGCTCCACCCACAAAAATTCAATTAAAATCTGGTACAGAAAATTCTGGAGTACAGGATCTTTAGCCCGTAAAAAGAAATTAGTAAACAATGAGAATTTGCTAAATAAAACGTTACAAATTCTGGAGATAACTCAGGAAGATCCAACATTGTCAACAAGAAAAATCTCAAGTTCAGTCCATATTCCTAAAACTACAGTACAAGAAATCATGAAAAAAGAACTTAAATTAAAGCCATACAAAATTCAAATGTTACAAGAAATAAAAGAAACTGATTTTCCACAAAGGGTGGAATTTTGCCAGAGAATTCAAAATTTAGTAAGGAACAATATACATTTTTTGGATAGACTAATAATGTCAGACGAAGACACATTTCACCTTAATGGAAAAGTAAATAAGCATAACTGCAGGTTTTGGGCAACAGAAAATCCTCGACAATATAACGAACACGTTAGAGATTCGCCAAAAGTCACAGTCTGGTGTGGTATGTCAAAGCAAAAAATTTATGAGCCATTTTTTTTCATGAACCAACTGTAACCTCTTGGACTTACGTTGATATGCTGGAAATATTTTTTTATCCCCAATTGCAAGAAGAAAATCTATTGAATTTCGTCTATTTTCAACAAGATGGGGCTACACCACATTATGCTAACATTACCAAGGATTCACTGACCAACGTTTTGAAACGGTGGATTGAAAGAGGAGGCCCTATTTCCTGGCCACCTCGTTCACCAGATTTGACTGTTCCAGATTTTTTCTGTGGGGATATGTGAAAGAGAGGTGTTATAGTCCACTTCCCAAAATTTAGAGCAATTAAAAATTAATATCCGAAACATAATAGAAAATATTCCTGAAGAATTTTTAGTCAATAGTTTTAATAAGTTTTTTCGAATTTAAATAAGTGCGTCGAAGTCGGCGGAAGGCATTTTCAACATTTACAGTAGTTTTTAAAAAGTAATGTAACCTTATTGTAACTATTATTTTGTGAATAACCTAAACCTTTGGCGATCCTTTTTTTTTGTAACATATGAAGCAAATTTTAATTGTTAAATAATATTGTTGGTCGACATGCAGTCAATTTTCGAAGGTCAATAAATACGTTGTTTTTTGAGATAACCATAGCTTGTGTTACATTTTTTTAAAGGGGAAAGATTAAATTTTGAAAATATAGAAACATATACAGGGTGTTCCATTTAAAATAACATAGTTGTCCTATAATGGAAAATCGGCCATTTTGTTTTTGAGCTAATGGAATGTCACAATAAAATCGTGAAGGTACGAGAATAAACTTTAAAGAAATATAAGTGCATCTGCAAAAACCGCATCTTGATACCTTTATTTGTTCCAAAGTTATTCTCGATTAAAATGGGTCAAAATATGGCCGGCCACCCTGTATTTTTTTATCTAGCAGACATTAAATTACATGCATTTAACGTTAAAAAAAATTAGCACACAAATTGATTAATTTTTTGATAAATATAAAATTAAAGATATTCCTCTAACATTTTTTTTATTTATGTGTCAGTAATGTATCCCATAAGTTTTAGCAGTTTAGAATGCCTATTTTTGAAAATTTAACGTTTTAAATGAAAAGAAAAAAATCTGATTAAAAAAAAAATATTATTAAAAATAACTGAAAAAATAAAAAAGATATAAAAAATATTCAAAAGTAAAAAATGTAGATTTCTTTTTACAGAATATTTTGGTTTTTGTTTATTTCTGTAAAATAAAAATTAACAAAGATATGGCTGCTGGAAGTTTGCAGTTGAGGGAGAGAACCATGTTTCCGAAGCCGTTTAACCTTAAAAATTTCTAAATGACAATTTAAAAAATATTTAATTCATTTTGATTTTTTAGGGTATCAGTTCTAGAGGGCTTGTATAAAAATGCTTTTTTTGGTACTTAAGCTTTCAAAAATTTTTATTTTCTTCCTCGGGAGTACAATTATTGAAATACAATTAGTCCACTGAGCTAATCTACATAAAAAAAAATTAACAAAAAAAATATTGATGATTGACGCTTTGCATCAGCACATAAAAAGAGTTTTCTTGCAAATCCACATTTGGCTAGGAAATAAAGATATTCGTCCAACAGATTTGGGTGCATTAAAAAAATTACAATAAAAATGATTAACCAACCTGCACCACAGGAACTTCTGAATATGATATTTTGCAACTGCAAATCAGGATGTGAGGCACTTTGAGCATATATAAACTTTGATCTAAAAAGTAAAAGGAAGTTAATTCCAAATTTTCATAGAAATTGAAACTGCACAAAAAAATTTGGAGGTCACATACCTTTTTTCTTTCCATAGACTGTGCTACACCTTTTTTTAATCTTTATGATAGCTCAAAAAGGCTTGTATGGAGCCTAAGTACCAGGTACCGTGGGTGCCGGGTTTTTACATGTTTATTTAACCCATTTTATCCCTCCCCTATGGTAAATGAAAACAAATATTTTAATATACTTCATCAGCAAAAGAATACCTCTCCCAGACATGACGAAATACCATGGATAGTACTAAAACAGCTAGATAAACGCATTCACAAGTATATTATAAGTATATACAATTTTTGCCTAGCAAACAAAGTTTTTCCAGACGATTGGAAAAAAGGTATTATAATCAATATTCCCAAACCAAATACGAACCATAGCTGTACTAAAAACTACAGACCCATAACACTGTTACCTGTGTTGGGCAAACTTTTCGAAAAAATAGTACGTAACATGTTACAAACTCAGACATCTCACTTAATACCTATTTATCAATTTGGCTTCACACCACAGAGTAGCACCATACATCCATTGTTTATTCTTACATCAAATATACAGAGTGAAAAACACAACAACAAAAAATCCGCAGCATTATTTCTTGACATCAAAAAAGCCTTCGATAGTGTCTGGCATAGGGGTCTCCTATTTAAACTTAAAAAGATAGGTATTTCTGACACACTTATAAGGCTCTTAAAACAATTTCTCGAAAACCGCAGACTATCTGTTAGAATTAACCATGCAATATCAGAAGAATTTCAACCCCAACAAGGCCTCCCCCAAGGATCAGCACTTTCACCTCTTTTGTACAATCTTTACTGTAATGGCTTAATACCACTTCAAAACACAGATTCATATATACTACAATTCGCCGATGATACAGCCATTATAGCCCATGGTCAAAACTTAAACAAAACAATCCATAGCCTTCAAAGCCAGGTAAATAATGCACTGAAATGGTTCAATAGATGGAGACTACAAGTCAATCCAATGAAATCTCAATTTATAATATTTAACCATACAATTTCTCCTAAAATAAGAATTATGAACACTGAAGTTGCCGCAACATCCACTGTTAAATATCTTGGTATTACGCTTGATTCCAAGCTCAACTTCAACAATCATACAAAATTAGTCAAGAAAAAGATGGTCTCAAGAGCAAAACATTTTAGAACGCTAACCTACAGAAATAGGGGCATCGCAATGAAAGAAGCAACCCAAATCTACAAAACAATTTGTCGACCACTCATTGAATATGGACATATACTCCTTGCAAATGCACTGAATCCAACCTGGAGGAACATATCCACTGCAGAAACCATATCACTAAGAACTTTAACCAAAATGAGGCATCCTAACAACCCACTACACAATCCCTCAAACGAAAGCTTATATGTCAATACAAAAATCCAACCCATTAAAGAGAGGACTCAGGTGCTAGTTGAGAAGTTTGCTAAAACTCCTCATAACAGGCACTTATTAACAGCTTATTGTAGGGAAAGGACCAGAGAGCATTCAAAATTCCACCATCCAGAACACACCTTATGGGAACTCTTCAACAGCTATACAGCTAACTAAAAATTTTCTATCATTGACTATTTATATTCTATTTTCACTATACTTATTAGTAATATTATTATTGATGTTGTTTTTTTTTTTTTTTGTAAAATAATTTGTCAGTTATCTACTTAATATGTACATATTAGCTAACACACATTGTCTTGTAAATATATTGGGCTGAAGGACTTCGGTCGATGGCCTTTTGCGATTGTCTCAATAAATTACTTATAAATAAATAAAAAAATATCCCTCCCCATTGTGTCAATGTTGTCCTAGCACCGAAACATGCAGATAAATTGCATATCACAGCACCTTTTAGACAATGCCGTAGTGCAACCACCAAAAAGAGCTACCTTTGAACTAATCCTATAAACGTCTGGGTAATGTCAGCCAGACAGAACCTACAGTTTAACGTGAGCTCCAAACTACGCCCAACGGCACACTGTGTTAACCGAAGGTCACCCATCTAATTAGTAACCATGTCTAGAGTTGCTTACCTGCAAATTGTTGCTCTATGACATAAACTTTCCTTAGTGTCAAGTATATACGATGGAAAATGCATGGATTATCAGGTAGTCAATATTTACAAGTTATTTTAAAAGTAAAATAAAAATCAGAATACCAGCTTTCTTTAACACAAATATGGCTGTTTTATGATTCTTAAATATCTTTATTTCAACAATTTAGTGTAAAAACCATAAATTGCATGCAAAAGAAGGGAGAATATAGTAAAAATGGGGTTAGTTTAATTTTCAACTTTGATGAATATCTTGAAAACAAAACGTTGCCGAAAAAAATGTTTTCAGATTCATGATCAGCGCCTCAAAAAAAACCCCCGTACATATACCAAATTTGGTCAAAATCAGAGTTGAGGCAACTTTCTAGACAATTACCCAAAATTGGTTTGCCTACTAAAAAGAATCAATCAAAAGTTAAAAATCGCTACTTACACTTAGTTTTAATTTCTTTCTCAAATATTTTCTTGTCCCTTTCTTCGACAATTGCACAAATATTCTTTACCGGATCGGAGGCAGCAATTCCAGCCATTTTTTGATTAAAACGGAATGATCTTGGAACAGAGGTAGGTAGGAGCGCATTAAAAATGGAGATTTTGGATTTTTCTGGAATAAAAATGTGTTATTCACTTTTTCTTTCATGGCAAGCTCAAAAAAGCAACGAAAAAACGGCGTCACAACTAGAGCCTTTACGGATTCGCCAATCGGATATTTAAATTAAATGGGTGAGGATTCGAAAATCGGACAATTACGTTTTATAGCGTTTTCCATTGCTAAAACAAATGCATCCTGTGTTCACTTGTTCACTATTATGTTCATATGGTTAAACATCCAATGAATTTTTGTTATAGAAATATCATGGTCATAACAGTGCTCCTAGTGGTAGTCCTTGTTTTAGTTTAAGCTGTTAGGATACGATTTGTCATTTTTAAAGGTAATTTTAAATTAAGTAAAAAGGGTAATTGTGCAGAAAGTAGCCGCAACGCCGATTTTAACGAATTTTGGTAAACGGGGGTTTGGTGGTTTGGCGAAAACGTCTTGTTTTCGAGATATCCATTATCAAACTTGAAAATCAAACTTAC